>JADWYY010000021.1:0-75000 GCA_017141395.1 Laodelphax striatellus
TCGTTGCAACGGACGCACTTTGTGCGCTCGTGTGGCCCTAGCCTAAGTGAGCTTGTGTGTGTGTGTCTTTTGTGAGTGAATTGCATGACGGCATGTTCACAATTCAGCGTATGCAACTAATCGCGTATTCAGATGATACGGATTGAGAGCGAGAGAAATTTAGTTATAATATGCCTTTGACTCGGTCGTCCAGCTGTTTTTCGATTCACGCACGCACACTTTCTTTACGCACACTGACTTGTTTCCGTGAACAGAGTATAATAAAATTCCATAGAAGTTGAACCGAAGAGCTTAGAAATGGTCAAGAGCACAGTAAGGCTAGGCGTACACCGGTTAGTCAAGGCAAGACAAGACGTGATTAGTCACGTTTAGTCACAGTAATTCACCAATTAGTCATTGCATCAGTGTGTGCTGCTTCATAAGCAACTATGTTAATTACTGTGACTAAACGTGACTAATCCTGTCTTGTCTTGTCTTGACTAACCGGTGTACGCCTAGCCTAAGGGCCTGGCCACATACGTCTATGCTTTGTTTCACTTCACTTCACTTACTCGCAAAAGTATAATATACTAATACGATATAGATATTATCTATATTATTTATTTATTGTCAGGTAAAGTTATATTAGTTATTCAAAATACAAGGCGAAGTTGGGTCTCGCAGGTCCTCTCTTACACTTAACCTTAACCTATATCGTATGGTATATAGAAGTGAAGTAAAGTGAAGCGAAGCATAGACGTATGTGGCCAGGCCCTAATGGAGCGGAGACTACATGAGTATGGTCCTTCCTTATTAATTTGTAGAAATGAACATGGTGTGTCTCATTCTATAAAACAGCTGAAGGAACATATCAGAGTTGAATTTTGAAGATGCATTTTCCAATATTTTCGTTAGAACTAGGCTTTAAAAGAATGAAAAGTTTCTGGTTGAAACTGTGCTTGCTTCAACAATCCTAAAGTTGGTCCAATTAAAGTTGCTCCCAAACTTCTCAGGCTAATTACTTGCAACAAAGTAATTAAGAAGAAACAAAATATAAACATGGGTCCAAAAATGCTTCGTTACCGAGATTCGCTTTGGCACCTCGCATTCTCTGTGAGCACTCAGGTTTTTGGACTTTGGATGCTACCAAACCAGCGAATACACCCAACTCAATAAGATATGTCTCAGGTCTATTTTCAGCTCATTTCTCACGTATATAACAACATGGAAGATGATGATTTATCCAATGCATATACAGTAATATTAGGCTTAGCTGAGAAAATAGTGTAAAATCAGCTCAAATATTAATTAGAGGAGATTCAAGAGTGTACCTCAGATCATTTACAAGCATTATTGAAGGTATTTTAAGGTTTTATGAAGCTTATATCTGACTCAAATAACTCCCAATATCAATAATCATCTAATAATAATAGGACTAGCACAGGTGAAACATCCCACTTTTACACCAAAAAAATAGTAAAACTAGCATTTTACTCAATTATTAGATCAAAATAGAGCTTTTCTCTAAGATATAGCAGTTTTCATGACATTTTATGGGTTAAAATAAGTGTTTTAATCATACATGACGTTCCTGCAGCTGTAAGAAATGATTTTGTAACACCTTTCATGTTTGCAGATGACCTATAGCTATACAGATTAAATTTTAATAACTTGTTCAATCACAATTTTGTAAATTCAATTGCTGAAGACTGGTCTGCTGCCAATTTACTCTGTCTTAACAAGGATAAGACACAAATATTGGAGTTAGGTTCAAATTTAAATACTGATAATTCTAAGTTTTTAGGTGTTGAATGCAGAGTAATCTGCGAAGTGGGAGTTACACATCAATTCGCTACATGGTAGAATGTCTTAAAGGCTTATTTGAGACCCTGAACTGATCAGGAGTGACCTGAAAACTCTGACACCAGACCTGAGCCAGCCAGGTTACACGGAATTATTATTATTATTATTTCTGCTCAACAGATTGAAATTCATTGTTAACTCTGATGTTTAGCTTACAGTGTATCATGCTTATATTCATAGTCATTTGTCTTACGGCATTGTTGCATGGGGCAATGACACTAATGTAAAGAAATTGTTCATTTTGCAGGAGCGATCTATAAGGATAATAATTGCTCATGTTCATAGTCAGATACATTGTAAACCACTTTTTAAGCAACTTAAGATAATGGGCCGTATGAATAAAGTTGAGCATTTGCTTATACTTCTAAAATATTGAGCAAGATGAATCAGCAGATGAAAAATCTTTGAAATAGGTAAGCATTTGCTCCAGATTTCAGAAGCATGAGGTAAGAGTATAAGGTAAAGATTATTCATAAAAAAATGAGAAAATGCTTATACTTCTACCTAATGCTCAGAAGCAAAACCTTATGCTTCATGCTCGTGCTTATAAGCATAATTATGCTCAGTTTTTATTCATACGGCCCATTGACTTTGCCAGCTGTTTATGCATTTGAATGTATTTTATACATTAAGAAAAACTGATCTAGTGTTCCAGTTAATAATTCTCAAGCTTTTTGATAAAATTGTGTTTATTTTCATGAAATACTATTGATCTATATGTGGGAAATAATCACTTAATTAATTTGCTTAGGAATTCCTTTTAAAATACCGTAGTTGAAACGTTAGTCAAGGTGTAAAAAAAGGTACGGTACCTACATTGTTGAAGTTTTTACCAAATTCTGTCCTTGAGCATGATTTTGACCATTGTTGTTATATAACATGATTTTTAGAGGATAAAATTCTCTATAAATCTTGTAAATGCATGAGTTGTATCTTGTAGCAGAAAGTCAATCTTTTGAGATGAATGTGAAGCTTTCTTCAAGACCTCAGAAAACAGATTAATTTATTATCGCTTAGAGGAGGATCAGTACTTGATCAATATTTTATGTTGCATTTTTTATTTGAAAATAACCAAAGTGAATAGGTACATATACTATTGGATTAGGTGAGAAATACTTCTGATAATGTAGCTTATAATAGGTTATTTCAAGCTGTAAACCTAAATTGCATCTAAACAGTGAAAGGAGCGCATTTAATTTATACGGTAACCCCAATCCTCAAGTTTAAGTTCAAGTGATTATCAAAGATAATTTTTCCACTTTTTATTCATATAATACTTGTATCACATCGTATTTCAATCCTTGTGAAGATAAAATTTCAAACATAATAATTTTCTCTATTTTCAAATTGGTGCTTTCCAAATATGGCTGACAGCCAACCGTAGAGTGCTGCCTCTAGCGGCGAAATTTTAAACCAATTCCCACTCGAAATACTCCATTTTTCCTTTCTGCTAATTTATATACATAGCCATGTTTGCATCCTGACTTAGTGTCATACTGCTGAAAATTGCTGTTTATTAGTGGAATTTAGTAATTCATTTTATAAATTTATAATAAATCTGTTTTTAAATAACTGTTCTAACGTTTAGAATAATAGAATTTGTCTGACATCGATAAATAAATGCGAAATATGCTTTGATTCTATGATGGGACCTGACCCACTTAGCTTCTACTGTAAATCAAGATAATGTAAGTATTATTAATGATTCAAAGTAAATTACAATGAAAATTATGCTTCACTATAAGTAATCCAAGTTTATATATGCTTCGAAACTATCAAACTATCCTATCCATGAATTGATTGTGAAATGTTGATTCATGTAGCCTATCCATAAGTAGTTGGTCTATCAAGTAATTTATGTGTTTGTAATGAATATTTCGCTTATTACGGTTGAAATATGCAATCAAAGTAAAGTTTATACTCTGCTGATCACAATTTAGTTCAGGTTTCAAGAGTATTCTAAATTTTTTCTGAACTATCATAAATTAGTCAAGCAATATCATGGTTAGGGTAGGTTGTGTTGGTGCATAAGAAATCGGCCTATTGTTATTCGCTTCCTTTCCTATTAGAGACATTTTTATGTTATCTAAACATGTGTAGCTCTATCTAATACAATTCATTACATTTTCAGGCAGTGGATATGAATGATAACGATTTAATTGGATAGCCTACGCAACTTGGAAAACCTGATGGCTTTTATGAACCTATATTCAAACCATTAACTCAACACCTGAGTACCGGTACTGCACAGACATTGAAGGTAATTACAATACTATTAATTTGTGTTATCTTCAATTTTTGTGGTCTGATTTCCACTGCTACTTTCTCTATTATTCTTCTAAAGGATATTTGAAACTAGATTTAATATTGGCATTTGAAAGATTTTGGAAAACAGGAAAAGGCATGCTGTGATCTGATGCATTGTTTCTCATATTCATTGTTTCTCAAATGTTCACTTTTAAATGGAAACTACTTCTGAAAAGTAGTTAATTATCTTTCTGATAAATTATAACTATAATATTAATTAGCTGATGAGAAATGAACATTAAGATCACAGTTCTGGACAAATTCCTCCATCAATTTTCAAGTGCTTTTAGCTTTGTAAGATAGATTGTAAGTTAGTTTTGTTCCCAACTTTGCTGAAAGAATTACTAATATATTTTATGAGAGTAGTCTATACTATTAGACAAATAGTAGAATCACAGCTAGAACTAATATGATTTGAATTTGACATGGATGGTGTATGATAAGATCCTTGTTCCCTTTGACCCTGTACTAGGTGTAATAGTGCAACTATTGCGAGTTTAAAAGTTTGGCAGACAGTATAAGAATTCTAGTAGTAATCTTATCCAGGGGATTGACTTTTAATTAGTTATTCCATGAAATAGGTGGTAAAAATTGATTAAATTTGACAGGAGTGGTGTATGAAGGTCCTTGTCCCGTTTGAGCCTGTTCCAGGTGTAACAGTGCAACGATTCCCACGTTCAAAGATAGTCAGACAGTATAAGAATATATTCTAGTAGTTATTTCATCCAGTGGATTGACTTTCGATTAGTTAATTCCATGATATAGGTGTTAAAATTGATGAAATATGACATGAATGGTGTATCTTTAAAAGTTTTTTTAGAGACCTTAAGAAAGTATTCCAGTATCTATCTCAAACAGGATAATCTCGTTGTTTATTATTCCATGAAATAGGTGGTAAAACCCAGGGGGCTGTCATAGACGGAGTGGAAGTATTGTATCTTCCCTATGTTAAAAAGGGGTGTAGGCTGAGTCTCGATCACGCTAGTTTCCGAACGGAGTTTTGGCGCTGTATTTGAATTCAGAGCCTTTAGGTTAAGTTTCATTTTCATAAAGACTTTTAAACGTTTATGGTATCTTTTGCGGTATAAATCAAAATTGTTGAGAGAATATGGTTAATATTTACGGCAAAATATAACATTTTGTTAGATTCTTTGTTTTTTAGGTTGGTTTGAGTAGAAGTAGGTGTGATTCTCTACTACAGGTTAGAATGGTTATTCACTAATTCACTAATAATGGTTAACTTCTAATATCGTTACGCGTGTATCAAACTTTTGGATTATTCTTCAATATCATTGATCTAATATCGTTATGCGTGAATGAAGCTTTTGAACCATCCGCTATTCAATCAGAATCAGCTTTAATTATTATCAATTTACAATGTTTTCAAATACACCGCTAAAAGTCCGTCCGGAAACTACCTTCATCCTACTCCCCTTATTTCTCTTACTTCCAGTCCCTAAGATATCAAGTCCCTGGTAAAACCTATAAGATGTTTGACATGAGCTCAATCATGCTAGGGAATATAGGGAATATAATAGGTGTGTTGAAATTTGATTGTGTAATTTCAGTGTAATCACAATGTAATTTTGTGTAGGTTCAATATCTATTCAAGCTTCAGATTATATATAATTTTCTGTGAATTAACATTCTATATTGTTTTGTAGACTAGAACTCTTTTTTTTCCTGGAGAATTTCCTTGATTCATTCTCATCTTAAACCTCATTTCGCATATTAATGATTGACAGTTATAATAGTCTTGTTTGTAATGTAAATTTGGTTATAATTTTTTATTAATAATTTGTCTTTAATTTGCATCAAAATTTTATTTCAATGTGATTTTCATGTAGAGATATTTGAATTTTGAGCTTTGAGGAACACTCGCTGGGTTGTGCTGCTCCCTATTGGCGACTGCTGAACTACGCCTTCTGTATTTATTAACATGGCCGCCATCTTGTTAGTTGGGATGTATAACGTACTGCTAGACTTTAAATTCATGTTTTTGGTGATAATTTCTCGATTCAAAGCTTATATTTATGTGAGATGTGTTCCTTATAATTAGTTTAATAGTTTGTACACATAGAAATTGTTTAATTTCTCGTAGTTTTTCCAATTCGAACGTAAGAAGTTGACAGTTAGTCCAGTTTGGCGATAGGTATGCTACGAATTGATTTCCTTTGATTATGATTTATTTTCTTGAATGTTTGGCACTGGTTCTAAATTGGAATTTAAGTATTCCAAATTGCTTTTCAATAAGTGGTCATTCTTTATTCGATCAAAATTATGTCAAAAACTCTATTACTGTACGGTATAGCGCATAGGATGGGCAGTGCAGATCTACCTTTCTTCATAGTAAGCTATTATAATCAATTATGTAGTTGATGCACATCGTTAAATGTGAAATAAGTACTGTAGATTGATTTTTTTCTGGTTGAAATCTGTAAAGTTGGTCGAAATTTTCTTAAATCGCATTGAACTTGTATGCTAACGGTTCATAGTCTAGGTGTGATTTTGATATAATCTGATTCAGTAATTATCATTGTTTGAGTAATTGATACTCATTGTTAATTGTAAAATAAGCCTTGTAGATTTCTTTTTTCTAGTTGAAATCCACCTAGTTGGTCAACATTTTCTTATCTCTTTGAAATTGAGGTTTAGCCTAGACTAACTCGGCTTAGTCTAGGAAGGATTTTTATGTAATGAGATTCAGTTATTACCATGAATTAAGAGCCTGGTCACATAAGATTGTGGTTTACTTTACTTCAATTCACTTACTATATACCATACGATTTATATGCGAGTAAGTGAAGTAAACCAGTTAGCTTTGTTAGTGAAGTGATGTAAAGCAAACCAAACCAAAATCGTATGTGACTAGGCCCTAAGTGAGTGAATGTATTTATTTAACATTGTATCTTAGTTGCATTAGTCACTTGTTGATTGCTGAATAATAGTTCCATTTGATTTTACTGGTCTTATAGGATAATCGCATAGTCTTTATTCTAGTCGAAAGTGACTTTGGAAAGTAAATTTGACCTTATTCTGAAAATTGCTGGAATTTCATCTCTCCTCAAACTTCATAGTTTTTTTTTCAGTTCAACATAATCAATTTTTCTCAATATGTGTGTTCTTTTCCAGTCTACTCAAATCTTGGAAGATGGAATTAACGCGCTGAGAAGAATCTCACTACTCTAAGGAATCGCCTTATGCAATCTTCATTGGACAATATTACTTCAACTTCATTATAAATCATTGATTGAAGTTTCCTTCAGGTTAGTTTAAAATATTTACTTATTTGTTGGGTTGATTCACCTTCAGCTGTTACGATTTTATTTGGAAATTCAATATTCTACACTATCTAAAATGTATTATAGCATTTGAAAGATTTTTGGAATACAGGAACAGGCGTGCTGTAGAATCTTTAGCATCTCTTCTCATATTACCGTAGACATGGTACATTTTTACTAAACTAAAGAAGTTCTGAATAGAAATAAACAATACATTAATTGTTCGAACGTTTATGAGAAAAGATCTAAAGATGACAGTTCTGGACAAATTCCTCCATTATAACTTTCAAATGCTTCTAGCTGTAAGTTAGCTCATAGTTACTTAGTATACATGATTAGGGTCCCTTTATTTTTAGAAATGAACTTGGTTTGTCTCATTTTATAAAACAGCTGAAGGAACTTATTTAGGAATGTTTAGGAACATATTTCAGTTTAATCTTCATCCTTGACCATTTCCATGGACTAGTATTCCACAGAACAGGATGGAACACAATTATGTTTTAAGGAAACATGTTCTGTAGAAACTATGCTAACTACAACGTTTCAAAAGTTGTAATATGTCTGTCCAAAGAAGTTAGAGACTGTATTTCACCATTGAAACAGTTCCATGATACATTACTTCATATAATAGGACGCATTTTAATAAAAATTCGAAATTGTAATGTTTTGTGAGGCTTAAAAATTATTTGATGGAAAGTATGCTTGCTTCATACTTTCAAAAGTTGTAATACGGCTGTATGTACTGAATTCAAGAGCTATTCTACTCCTGAGAATTTAAGAGACAGTAAGAAGTTTAACAGAGTGAATTTAAATGGTTATTTAATCCTGGTTAGTCTCCCTTGATTAGTTATTCAATTAAATAGGTGATAAAATTGAATACAGAGTGGCGCAAAAAGAATGGATGGATTTGAGTAGGATAGTATCAGTGGAGTGGAGCTGATGACCGCAGAGCGACGCCATTTTGTAGATTGAAGTATCCAGTTTTAGTAACAATCGCGCAATTCACCTTGCAAATCGCATATTTGCTGTTGAACAATATTTCCAATAGAATAAATCTGTAATCGTCGTTCAACGGAGCTTTAGCATAGAGTTTTAAGTCGAGCTTATTGCCATTTGATTCTTCTTTACTTAAAATCAAGTTTACTATCGTAAATATCGTTACATTGAAGATTTGAATACTGCAATACATGAATGAATTGCTGCTGTATCAGAAGTTAGGGACCGATTTGAGGCTTTTAATGAGCATTAACACATTAAGGGCGCCATCTTTCCTATGTAATTTTAAAAAATACTCAAGTGTTGTGGATTTTTCCATACACATTCTCAAATTGGGTTATTTACTTAGCATTTTGGTGTAAGGAAGATAAATGTATGATTAAAATAAACTTTGAAAAACATCCGTTCTTTATGCGCCAAATTCTTTAACCCAATCCAGGCGTTCTTATGCGCCAAGTTCTTTAACCCAATCCAGGCTTCACAGTCCATCCATTGCTAGTGGAAAAGCTTAACAGAGAGTATGATAGTGGATTGTAATAGTGATTTAATCGTGGGTAATTCTTCCTGATTAGTTATTCAATTAAATAGCCGACTTAATTGTTGAAATTCCAAAAAATTAATATATGAGTAGCTTAATCTCCTCTTAAACTTATTCTAGGCTTTACTGTGTATCTACTGCTATTTTAAAGGTTCAACAAAGTGTGTAAGAGTAGATTTCAATGGTTCATTTTATCCTGGTTAGTCTCCCTTGATTAGCTGCCTTTATTATCTAATTAACCTGTAAGTGTGTATGCCACGCTGTTATAAATAATGTAAAATCCAGCTTCTCTCGCCTTACTCTGCCATCGTTCTCTCTCACTTAGTTTCAAAAGTTGTAATAAAACTCTATAGAAAAATTCAAGTTGGTATCCCACTCCTGAAATATTTCCATGGACTTGTATTTAATGTAATATTATGCATTCTAAATAATATTTAGGTTAATATTCATGTTGTATGAGGCTTGTGAGATATTTGGTGAAATCTATGCTTCCTTCATGGATTCAAAAGTTGTAATAATATTATATACAAATTCATGAAGGTATACCACCTCTGTAATGTTCCCATTGACTTGTTTTTCATAATATAAGAGGTGAGGGTTGAGTGTAAGAGGGTGCCGGCTGCGCCTCAACTTCGCCCTCCAAGGAAAAATGAAGGCAGCAATTCAATTCAATGCAGTTATTAGATAAAAATTTACCCTTAATTCATGTTTTAAGAGGCTTGAGATTTTCAAATGATCATTTCAATGACATACCCCAAAGATATGCATTCTGTTTGTTTCTTTTCAAACTCAATTAGTGCTTACACCGTTAGCAAATCACTCCAGCTAGCTCAACCAAGTAACAGATTTTTAGTAGATTCAATTTTACTTCTCCACTAATAATATTATCATTAAGATAATTATGGTATTCAATAAATTTAGTTTTACCCAAATGATGACACTATAAAATATTATGAGATAGAGTTGGAAGAATGGACCGTGTAGTTCCAGAATAGCTAGATACAATCATAATAGCTTCCTTGCTTCTCTTTTAGCTTTATTATGAGTTTATCGAAGCATAGAAATGTATTATTTCATATTAAAGTCTAAATATTATTGTCAGAAATCAGTTATGATCATAAATCAGTGTTTATGATAGGGACATCGAAAAACGTTCTATTAGGTTGTATTCAATTGTAATTGTTTGATGGAAGTTTGCAATGTTGATAGACATTTGAAAATTGTGTAATAGTATTTTCAAAACAATATTTATTGTTTTAAATAACTATTTTGTTAAAATTTAGGGCAAGGGTTAGAATAAATTTTTTATTAGCAAAAGAAAATAATTTCGCTCGCTAAGTTACGTGTTGCCAACTACACTTTCCAATGCGTCACTCACTTCAATACAAGATAGATGATGACAGGCAGTACTATTTCACGTTGGTAGGTTGGCAGCACTTATTTCTTTCCCACAGTTCTCTGCTAATTTACTTGTTTTCCGCCATCTTGCCTTTCTTAGCAGAGAGTTCCCGTATCTTTCTTCGGAATATTTGAGTTTTATAGTGATAATTTAACAATTTGTGGTTGAAATTGTTGTGAAATGTGTTCTTTAGAAATGGTTTTATCGATTGTGCATATAGAAATCAAGTACTTTTGCCGAATTTTTCGAATTTGAGCAATGAAAGTTGACGATCCATCTTCCCGAGATTGGTGAGATATAGGATTTCATTTTCATCATATCAACTTATTTTGAGCGTTCCAACGTTGAATGTTTGTCATAATATGTTTTATAAGATCTATAGATTCAATTGTACAAGCTGAATTTCCCAGGTTTTGTCGAAATTGTGTCATAAACTCTAAATTATTCCGTGCCTAATGCTAGTATTAGCCTACTTATGTATCATTCTACCCTCGTATCAAATATTTCTGAATTGCCTACTATTTCGATGTCTAGGATTCCTTATTCAGTTGTTATAAGCGATTCACTAGGTTTATTTTTGGTTTTCAAATGTTAGAATAATGATTTTTTATTGAAAATTGAAATTTCATGTAAGTTACTTTATGATATAAGCCTAACTAGGCTATGACCAGGTAGGTCTACGCTCATTTTGACAGGTATTGTTGAAAGTTCTATTTATCGTGTTAATTGATGAAAATCGTTGATAATTATTATTTCACAGTGTATTTTATGAAATATGATTATAATATTTCATAGTTATATTCTCGGTGTATGTCTAGTTTACCGGCCCTCCGATCACAAAGCCATCAAGATTAGCAGGCGCTCATCTGTAGTTCATAAATGAATCAAGTTCAAAGTTCATAAATTTGCAAGTTAATTTTCGCCATACTGTGGTGGCTACCGTAGTCGCGACAAACGTTAGCCGGCTAATCTTGATGGTTTTATGTTCAGAATAACATGCTGAATCGATTGCAACCGGAAATTTGACTCTAGCAAGGTGGGCCAGTAAACTAGACTTTGAGTTTCTATTGAATTTTTAGTTCTGAAAACCACATAATCTTGATGCTAATAAAAGTTAATTCGGAAAGTAAATTTGATTTTATTCTGCAAGATGATCAAATTCAATCTCGCCTTGAACTTAACTTTTGTCTGATTAAGATAATCAATTGTTCTCACATTTCAAGTAGCAGTAACGTTGTAGGTCCTAGCAGGCCCACTGTCAGTGGCGAGCGGTGCTGTGAAAAGTTAGTGAAGCAGAAGTTAGCTCGATATATGAAGGGGGGGGGGATTCATTTCCCTATATGAAGAGATCTGGTAGGTTATTGTTGATTTCAATTATAGGCCTACCAGGTACTTAAAATATACCCTACTTATACCATTGATTTCTAATTCAACTTACTTAGGATATACAGTACTTCTCTACAAGAAGCTATAACAATATTATTCAAGTTAACACCAACACATCAAATTATTGCATTATTATTCTATACCCGATATAATAACGCTCACATTCACGAAAGTTCACGTTCAACGAAATCCTGTACCGAACCGTTCAACTGTTACTGTGGTGTGAATTGTTGTTCAACAATGCAAATAGAGCAGTGTTTTTTTACTTGACGGAAAATAATATAATGTAGGCTAATATAATGAAATATAATATAATAAATAAAATAATATCCAACGCAGAGCAGAGTCAACAAAAATATCAGTGATGTCAAAGAC
This sequence comes from Laodelphax striatellus, assembly GCA_017141395.1. Taxonomy (NCBI): domain Eukaryota; kingdom Metazoa; phylum Arthropoda; class Insecta; order Hemiptera; family Delphacidae; genus Laodelphax; species Laodelphax striatellus. Next base: position 12,125 of record JADWYY010000021.1, read on the forward strand.
GATAGGAAACTATTAAGTATTAGAAATTTATTATTTTTAAAATATTGATTTTAAAAATATTAATTTATCAATATTAATTCTAATTAATTTAAATTTATTAACTATTAAGTATTAGAGACTGTAGTATTCTAATTGTCTTTGGTGATGTCAATCTTCCCATTGTGATTTATTTGTTCGATATATTTGTTGACTTGTTAGGTTGGCAATATTAAAAATTTGAAATGACGTTCGGCAAAGATCGGCCATCTTCGTGGTCAACAGAAGCTAGCTTCTCCAACAGCTTAATTTGATGATTCTCCTCCCATTCCCACACCCATTCCCCTCAACCATCGCTACGTATATTGGCTGCGCGCGCAACCACTATAGGTGAAGCATTCTCAACTATGCTTCTGTTGAAGTCCGATCGACTGGGAGCGGAATTTGCAGACTCAAAGGCGGCTGGGCTCACATTTGCACGTCACCAATGCAATGTAGCGAGGCATAAACCCTCTAAATAGTTGAGAATTGATACTCTCTGATTTGATTATAACAAAATAATTTCCGATAATTTATAAAGTTATTGTTTCTTACTATTTTGATAAATATTAATAAAATAAGAATTTATTGGATTTTCATTACCGAAGCAGTGCTTCACTTGCTTCATCTGACCGCTCGCCACTGCCCACTGTAAATGCAACATGTTGCTCACTCTCCAAACTTGGTTCATCATAATTTAAATAAGAGATTTTCGCGCTAACACTGATATTTAAACAGGTCAATACAGTAATCATTTGCGCGCACATTAAAGAATGATCCGAATTTTCTTCGCTGAAAGAAGTTGTCTACAATTTAAACTGTTACTTCTGAAATTATGACGGTTTATACCAATATCTTTATAAAAAATTTTGTTGACTCAAGTTATGAAATTTTCAATGGTAGAGGATTTACTGAATCGTTACTTGTGACTCACTTACTTTTACTTTCTTGGCCTTCATAAGGGAGTCGTCAATATATTAATATAAGGTCTCATTTTCAGGTAGATGATGGAGAAAGTCTTGCGATGGGGGTTTGGAAGGCAGAGTGCGACTGAATGATTGTAATTATTCAATGATGGCTGAATGTAAGTTACTGTTTAGTACAGAGACTGTATACTAACATTTTTAATGTTAGGAAAGTTATTTTTTACGTAGTGGCTACGCGTCCGTCAACCGTACGCCGCTTAGACGTCCGTCAAGAGTGTCACGTGATGTATGACGTCACGGTTACTGTGCGTTGACGGACGAATAAGGTATGACGTCACAGTTACTGTAGGTTGACGGACGAATAAGGTATTGGCAGTTGGCACACGTCAACTCGAACTCAGTTTATTAGCTATGGATGCGGAAGGGCTGAAATTTCCCAAGGGCAGGTTATGGTCTCCCGATTTGCCTCCAGATTTTTCATAGGGGCTATCTTGGAGAAAAGGATTTAATAAATAGGTCGCATACACTAAATGAACTGGAAATTAAAGAGATTACCAATTTTTGTGTAAGCGTAGCCTAATTGTCCAAGTGTCGACCAAACCTGGTAAACCGAATATGCGATCATTAAAGCAGCCTGATTTTAGTCAAGACTGTTACTGCGATCGAGTGCCGCTGCAGGGTTCGACCCAGCGTCGCCAGATGCAATTGATGAAAATCCCAACTATTTATGGTGGGATTTTTCATCAATTTCATCTGGCAACGTGGGTCGGGCTCCGCTGCGGTACTCGTCGCAGTAACGAAAACTCACCTAAAATGTAGAGGAATGCCGAATGTAGAGGGTCTTGTGTTAGCCTACTCAGTTTTGACACAATACCTACTTGACCTACAAATACTAAATCTCGCCAAATGTTTAAAAAGTTTTGCAGATCATTGTGTCATAGCTGGGTAATGATCAATGATAACGATCTATTGTTATAGATCACCATCGGCCAAATTATATGAATTGCAGTAGGCTATGACAATTATCATAATTTTTGCGCTATAGCCGTCCGTCAATCGTCAATGACGACTTTACATTCTAGAGCGATGGCTCGTAGTACCAAAATAATATTGCCGCTAGCTCTAGTCGAGCCGTCGCTCTAGAATGTCAAGTGTCAACGACGTTCTTTGTGCTTGTGCCCATGACGTCATTGGTCACATGACTCTCTTGACGTACGTCTAAGCGGCGTACGGTTGACGGACGCGTAGCCACTGCCTATTTTTCATTTTGATTCTCTCGAAATAAGTTTGAAAAATGAGTGAAACATTCATATATTCATCCATATCAAATTCAAAAGTATGGCTGTAGCGGGAATAAAAAATAGGCTATTCCAATACAATGTTATGGACCCATTCACACCAATGACCACACTGTTATTATAGTCTATGTACTGTTGAGTATTCAAAACTTTTGATAAAATTGAACCTTGAACATTTTTCTCATTCAATACAAAATGAGGCGGCTGAGAGTGTTATCAGCTGTGGAGCGAAGGGTGGTCGAATCGCTCCCCAGCATAAAGTGGCAACGTTGAGCTCACAGTGTTGCCTATTCCAAGCGTCGGAGTCGCTTTCCCTGCATGATTTGAGTAGTCTGGTGTCAAGACTTGACAACACCGCAGAATCTCTCAGCCACCTGATTTTGAGACCGCTACTATTTATGTACTTTACAGTTCGATGCAGTGATGTGCTCAATCAATTTTGTCAGAAATTTCTTTCGATTTTTGAATTGAAGAAGAAATTGGCTATTAAATAGCTTTGATGGGCATGAGCGTATTTTCTCGTTTTATTATTATCATTATCAAGAGGCTATTCATCTCTTTATGTAATCATCTCTTTAAGATTTTGTGAGTTATTATTGTAATGCTGTGGTTCAATACAATGTACTATATTATCTTGTTTTTGTTTCAATGTAATTATATAATGCTAGTTTTTTTTTTTTTTTTTTTTCTTCAAAGATAGATTGCTATCTAGTCTTGAGACTAATGAGCAACTTTTTCTAACCTAAATTACTAAGCACTTTTTACAAGAGTAATCCTCCTTAGGCTCTCTTATTCAAATTAATTCAATTAAATCTAAGTACACTACTGATGACTGTACTACATAGCTAGGTTTCATTCATTCACACCACTGCTCTGCTTTTTCACTGGACACAAGACACTTGAATCAAGCACTACACTAGTTCAAATGGCTTCTTCCTTTTGAGCCTCCTCACCAATCCTTCATGGTCTAGCAGCTGGATTGCTTCGACGTTGTGGTGTTGGTGGAGTCGGGCCTCGTGTTTCTCTGCATGCCTCTGGATTTCGGTGGATACCAGGTCAACTTGCAGGTCTCTATGCAGATCGCTGTTCCTCACGTACCAAGGAGCATCCTCAGTGTTTCACAGAACCTTATTTTGAAAACGTTGAATGGCTTTGATGTTACTCTCTTTCGTACACCCCCCAGGTTATATACCATATGTCCAAACAGCCTTAAGTATCTTTTTGTACAGCAGTACTTTGTTTGGAATTGAAAGGGTGGAGTTTCTTCCAATCAGCCAGTAAAGCTTCTTGTATCTTATTCCAAGCTCCTCTCTCTTCTTCTTGACATGAGCCTTCCAGCGAAGCTTTGCATCCAAGGTCATACCCAAGTACTTGGCATCATTAGCATATGGTACAACCTGGTTATTGATGGTAATTGGTATTGGTCCAGCCCTCTTATTGGTGAAATTGATGTGAACAGATTTTGCTTCATTCAATTTGATCTTCCACTTTACCGTCAATCTTGAATTTTCTGAGAGATCTTTGAAGTTTTGCTGTTGCACGATCGTTGTTGCTATCTACAGCTAATATTGCTGTGTCATCCGCAAAGTTGCTATTGTATTATTTTCTAGACAAGGGAGATCACTTGTAAATAGAAGGTACAGAATCGGGCCCAAAACACTTCCCTGAGGAACTCCTGCCTTTATTTCATTGAGTCCAGAATATGCATCTTCATGTTTAACTCTGAAGTAGCGTCCTGTTAAATATGAATGCAAAATGTCTGTAAACTGCTTGGGGAGTAACCTTTTCAGCTTATGAATTAGCCCCTCATGCCAGACTTTATCAAAAGCTTGACTCACATCCAGAAAAGCTGCAGAACAAACTTGTCTTTCTTCTAAAGATTTTTCTATTACATTTACTATCCTGTGCACCTGATCAATCGTTGAATGTTTTTTTCTAAACCCGAATTGATGATCTGGAATCAATTTATTTCTTTCAATTATAGGTGTCAACCTCTTTAATAATATTCTTTCAAATAGTTTAGACATTACTGGAAGCAATGATATTGGCCGGTATGATGAGATGTCGTGTAGTTGTTTTCCAGGCTTTGGGATCATAATTACCTCTGCTACTTTCCACATGCTGGGTACATATCTGAGTCTAAAACAGCATTTATAATATTAGTCAACTTCACTATTGCTTTTCTTGGTAGATTCTTCAACACTATCCCTGTTATCAGGTCGAATCCTGGTGCTTTCTTCGTGTTTAGTTCTTTTATTTCTTTTTGACTTCCTCTAGTGATACATGTGCGAACTCTTGATTCTCCTGAGTAACATCTTCTTCATTTTCTTGCTGGTCGTGATTGTGTGGTTGAAAAGTGATTACCAGATGATCAGCAAATGTTTGAGCCTTTTCTGCATTGTCTCTAGCCCAAGAACCATCCTGTTTTCTGATTGGTGATGCATGCTGAATGGGTTTCTTCAATTTCCTGGCTGCCTTCCAGAGTGCATAGTCGGTGCTCTCATCTCCTGTTAAATTCATCAGATAATGATTTATTGATTCATTCTTAATTAATTGGATTTCTCTTCTGAGCTATTGTGTTAGATGATTCAGTTGCCTTTTATCTTCTGAAGATCTTGATTGTTGCCATTTCTTCCTAGCTCTTCTCTTCTCAACAATCATTTCCCGTACTTCTGCTGGGTAGTTATTTCCTCTAGTTCTTCTTCTTAATTGTGGGGTATTTGACCAGGCTGCTTGTTGCAAGTCAATGACAAATTTTTCCAGTTCTTCATCAACCTGCTCCTTGCTTCTCAATGGTACATCAAGGATTACTTTTTCTTCTAGCATCTGTTGAAAGCATGTCCAGTCAGTATGAGTATTAACAAGCTCTGGACGGTCACTTTGTTTCTGTATGATGGTTTCACTCAGCTGTAGAAGAATTGGAAGTGATCAGAATCAAGATCGAAACACTCCTCAATACTCAAGTAGTTGAAACCCACATTTTTAATCAAGAAAAATCTATAAGGTCTGGAATTTTTCGTGTATTTGAAGGCCAGTAAGTTGGTTTACTGGTGGAAATAGCCTCACGTACATAATCCCTAAGCGCTTTATGGAGCTCTCTTCCTTTGGGTGTTGGCATACGTGATCCCCAACAACTGTTTTGCATTAAAATCACCTCCAAGAATGAATTTTGTACCTAATGTTTCAAATAGAGCTATATATTCTTCTTTTCGGATGGAATGCCTAGGTGGGCAGTAGATAGCAGCCACAATTAACTTATAACTCCTTGTTTGAACAGCTACACTCGATAATTGTACTCTCTCAGTTTCATATTTAATTTCTTCATGGTGTTGAATACAATCCTTGATAATAACAGCACTTCCACCTCGCGCCCTATTACTGGGATGTATGGCATGGTAAGTCTTATATCCTCTAATTCTCATATAAGACTGTTTAGTGAAATGAGTTTCAGAAACTAAACAAATATCTATATTTTGTATATTTAAAACTGCTTCTAGTTCTTGTTGTCGAGTGAGGAGTCCATTACAATTCCATTCAATTATTCTAAGAGCGTTATTCGTCATTACAGCTTAGAAGGTTTATTTTTTCCAGCTTCTCAAAACGGGTTTGAAGATTGGAAATAATCTTTCTTGATTATCTAGCTTTTGAAGAATAAGTTTCAACACCTGATTGATATCTCCTCCACATTCTCAAGTTGGCGGCTATTTAAATGAGAACTATGATTGCCAACAACAGTTTGTGCATATGTTTTTTACTTGAAGTAGGCATGCTAATTTCAATCTGCTTTGTATTTTTATTTTCAAGGAGATTACCTCCTTGGTATTTTTTCATCCTGTTTTGTAATTGGAATCTGACTAACTGGGCTCTTACGAGAGTTTGTCTTATTTTTGAGTTGCATTTCGGATTTTCTGCAGTTCAATAGCCACAGTACACCCTCGGTAACTCGCTGGGTGAGCCTCTCCACAATGAACACATTTCGGTGTAGCATCGTTGGGTTTTGCAATCATTTGTTGAATGCTTTCCCACATTTACACATATTGGTTCCATATTGCAGTACTTTTGAGTGTGTCCGTATGCCTGGCATCGCTTACATTGTGCTATCAGCTTTGCCTTCTTTATTGTTTCGACTTCCACTTTACATCCGAGGACAGTCTTCAATTCAAATATTTTTTTAACATCTTCCTCGCAGCTGAAAGATATTAGGAACATGTCCAGTGGTTCTTTTGTCTTCCATTTGAGTTTATTCACCACCTCCAGGACCTTGTAGCCTTGATTCTTCAAATCATCAGATATGGACTCTGGACTGCATGAATGATGTAGCTTCTTTATCATTACTCTGATAGGTCGAGACTGCTTATTCTCGTAAGAATGCCATTTGTAGCCAGCATCAACCAATTTCCTTGTGACGTTCCTGTACGTATCCACATCTAGAACGTTGATTTTGAATGTTTCATTACTAACTAGCTTGATTCTTACTTTATTAGCTGGCGACACACTATTCAAATCTTTCAAAAGGAGTTGAAATTGTTTACACCATCCACGATGATAGGCGGAGGGGCACTACTTTATTCTTCTTCTCCATGGCATCCTGATTTGCATTGGTTGTTGGCTTGTTCTTTGTTAGAAGAGGGTGAAAGTGACGTATCCATTTTTCTTTTCTTTGTGTTTCTGGACTTCACACGTATCCACTCAGTCTCCTTAGCTAACTCTTCTTCATCTGTTGAGAAATTCTTATTTTTATTTTCATTTTTTTCATGAAGATTATCTCCATCTGGAATACGAGGCTGCTTTCTATTCTCCTCCTTGTTCTCAAGAAGAGATTCTCTGGTTTAGCTGCTCCAGTTGCTTTTCAAGTTCTTGATTCTTAAGTTGAATTATCCTACATTTATCTTCAGCTTCCTTCCAACTATTATACAATATTTGCTCGGTTGCTGTTTTCAAATGATTTGGATCGATAACCTTTTCAGGCGTTGATTCCCTCGTAGGATGACCGATGTTTACACTGCCGGTTTCCATTTCTTCTTCATTCACTTTTTCTTCTTCTTCTTCGAACTCCGGAATCAAGAATTTCGGTGGTTTGACGAATGACATTTCTATTGTTTAGAAACTATTTTCTATTGAATGAAAAATGTTTATTTGGCACTATGCACACCGCGCGATTGTGCCGCGGCCATTGACCGGCTGAACAACACAGCGTCGCTGCCGGACGCTCGCACGCACGCACACCCGCACGATCACTCTTGTTCGCGATATTCCGCTGACGCGAATCTATTCAAGTGAATTTTCACTGACTCAACTATTTTCACTACTACTACACTACCACTACTCTATCACTAAAATGCTCTAGACATGCTACCTCTTCGACGTCTAAACGCTGACTATAATGCTAGTGAAGTGTATTTTTTGATTGATCAAATAGATTCATTCATCAACCCATCTATTAATGTTGGGCTCAGTTTCTCAGAAGTTCATTAAACACTTTACCAAACCGGGCACACGACTTCTTTTGTATCTGGAGTTTCAGTAATTACTAGGTTGTGAGATGTCAATTTGTTGAGATGCAATAATTTTATATGTAATCAATTCAACTGTGTATTCTTAGATTGTAAATTATTCATTTTTTAGTGACTTTATGTGTTTTTTCCAGTGTAATCAAATCTTGGAAGATGGAACACCGCGCGCGTTGAGGAATCGCACTACACTAACAAGTCCTTCTTCTTCAATCTTCAGTGGTGGATTACATCAAACTCTGGCAGAATGTAAGTAACTGAGGGCCGCTTTCCCCAACGCTGCTTGAGCAATACATCTGGCTTAAGCCTCATTCGGAGAATAGGAAAAGTATAGAAAAAAATTGAGCGTCAGCTGTTATTACTTAATCAGCGTTGGGGAAAGCGGCCCTGACTGGTATTCTCGTGATAAAGAAGTTGAACCGTGATACTTTTTCCTTCTTTGTTCAATCAGCTGTTTTGATGCGCGTTTTTGTTCAATAGAATTGCATTCAATAAAACAACATTCAATTGAACAGCTGACTTGTTAACTAACCCACACACTAGGCAAGCCTTGCTGCAATATAACAGTGGATGTCTAGTATCAAGGTACCTTACTGTAGCCAGTTATTCAAATCATGATTATTTTATGTGATAATTTGATGAAAATATAAATCGTGTACAAACTTTATGATACAACATGAATATTACATTAATCGGATTTCTATCTATATTATTACTTCATAGACTTGAATCCTAAGACTATTTTCTTCTCAGTCTTGATTGAAGTGTTGTAAGTGTTTGGATGTTAACATATGATTGAATAATTATGATTGAAACACATGTTATTTATATCATGTTGTTGATTCGTATAAAATGTTGTTTTCCATTATAGCTCCTGTTATGAAGATTTTGTAATAAAAGTATTTGAAATAAATACAGTTAAAGTATTTGAAACAGTAAGTGAATGGTCTTACCAATAATGTTTGTAAATTGACCAATCCCTTGTTGTTTCCCATAGTCAATATAGAAATAATTTTATATCTGGTGTTATGATTGTGAGTTGGACAAGTTTGATTTGATGAGAAGCAACACAATAATCTTGCTTAGAACCATCTGTGTATTGATTTGTAGTGTGCTTTTTTTAGTTTTCTTACGAATGTTTTCTTTTCCAGTGTATTCAAATCTAGGAAGAACAAGCGCAAAAAAGGAATCTCACTACACTTACAGGCCCTTCTTCAATCTTCAGCGGTGGATTACATCAAACTGTGACAAATTATAAATCATCAATGAAGTATTCTTCAGGTTAGTTCAAAATATTTACTGTGCATGTTGTAGCCTACTGCATTTAGCAATATTGAAGCGGTGTGTTTCTGTGTTTCTCTAGAGTCTCGAGTCTATTTGCGTCTCTGCTAATAATGCGATACAATTGGATTTTTTCTATTCTTTATGATGAACCTGGAGGGGGGTACGGTTGAGCAAATTAAAAATTTGTTGTCTTGAATTAGAACAAGATTGATACTAAGCGACTTGACAAGAATACTAGACATTAGTTAGTAATAATCCTGTGCAGCTAATGTAAAGTTTCTCTCGCGCGTTTACCTTTCTAATTTCGTACATTAGTATTCTCAAAGACAATTCATTACAGATTCGTTGTTGAAAATACTGAAATAGCGTCCTTGCAATTTTCTAGAACTTGTATTTGTATCGATGCGTTTTTCAAGCACTTGCCGTTTTTTTTTTCGAGGGTGATTTCCACATGAGCTCTGGGCTTGTGCGTGGGTAATGAGAGGGGTGATGATGAGAGATGACGACTGTTTTTAAGCAGTCGGGACCGACGGCTTTTCGTCTCCGAAAGACGGGAGTGTCCATTTCTGTCAAAATCCGTTTCGGCAACTATATTCGATCGAATGAATGGAAATCTTGGAACCTTTGGATTATCAGACAGGCGCTTATCGCCCTCGCCCAATTCATTTCAGATTCGTTGTTGAAAATACTGAAATAGCGTCCTTGTAATTTTCTAGAACTTCTATTTGTATCGATGCGTTTTTCAAGCACTTCTCTCTGTAGATAGATTAGTCCTTCCATTGATTCTAGTCACATCATAGCTTAATTTTATTTTTTGAAGTATCTCTTCTTTCAGCATGCTTGTTAGATTTGCAAACCTACTTCGCCCTAGGCTATTCATGTGATAAATATGAATTTTTCGAAGTATATTTGATGAATGTCATCAACTAGAAATTGTTTTTCTAGAGAGCTATATGGAACTGTTTACTGATTGCGTTCGACGTTGTATATTGTGTGTCCTACCATTGCATGTTTGGCTCCGTTTTTCTCGTTCCACTGTAATTGTGAATACAGTTATTGCTTGCCCGACTTTGTTATGCATGAGCATGGCTTGCAGATGCTTGGAGATTGGAATAATGTTGAAAAATAAAAGTCCTAAACATCGCCCCATTTATTTTACAGGGACAAATCGGGATTCATCACTGGAAATTATTATTTCATCTAAATAAACCTTTCCTTGTTATTATTTTTTTGTTTTTGTCATTTATTAAAACTATTCATTTTTGTTTGAATATTATTTATTATTTCATTTTTTTAAAATTATTATTTCATCTAAAAAAACCTTTATTATTTTATGATTTTTTACATTTCATTTTTATTTTTCATTTACTTTATTCATTATTTTGCTGTCATTATTTGTAACGGTCCATTTGTATTGCCAATTAGAGGTTTAAATTGCCTCTCATTTTTTTTCCTGAAAATCCATTCATTTTTTGTTCATTTCGAAATTCACCTAATCATTTTTAATCTCCCCTGTTTTTGAATCTCATCTTTCAACGTCATGATTTAAAATGAAACCATCAATTATTTGAATTCTTGATTCAAAAGAGTATTAGCAGCGTACCCATTGATGAACCTATAATTTATCGAGAACTGTTGCCTAAGTTCAAGTAGAGAGGCACTAGCGGTGGTGAGAGCGCTCTCCTAGATCAGTCTAGGCTCTGCACCTGCAGTCTACATTGATCTACGGCCATTCAAAACGACTCGGCTTCAACAAAACACTGATCGTTACTCTTGAATGACAGACTTGACGCCGGTTTTTAATTATTGATTAATTTTGAAGTGACAGACTATATTCTGTAATTAAAATTTGACTCTCGTAATTATTTATTCTAGTTTCTTGTTATAGAGGTTGGTTAACTTCTATCAATATATTACACTCTGAGCATCTACGTTCAATATTGAATATACTCAATAAAGGCTGTGGTTACATTGGATGCTAGTTGTGAGCCTAAGATACTCACACTAGACAATCACTGTTATAATGCTATAAATCACGATATGAGTGTATAGTACCTTTCGCTTCTAATTTGCATCCAATTTAATACGGCCTTACTGTTAGTATAGAAAATGAGTTTTCGGAGATAGAACTTTGATTAAAATGTTATAGAATATATAATTTGATACCTCTCAACGAATGTCAATTCTTTCAGTTAGGTTTGAATCTTGAGGTATAATTTTTTTTTTATTGAACTTGTTGATTATCAAATATTCCCACAATCATTGCTGTGCAATTAAAAGCATGTCAATAACTAATTGGACTTCTATCAGTTGAACTGGATTAAATCAAGCGCGAAACCAACTGATGATTCAATGGAAGTGAACTTCTGTACTTTCTATTATATTCCTGAAAATTTCTCATGACGTAGGCAGATTTTGCATAAAGTTTGTTCATTTTGCTAAGGCACCTGCACTGACTATGATTTATCTCATTGCAGCTTTTTTTTTTAATGTTGAGAGTGTGTAAAAGGACTCAAATTTTTACTTTTATTTTAATATTCATATAAACGCACAATAAACCTCTTGCGGTTCATGTGCGAGTAGATTTCATCATTTATTCTATATTTTGCGAGTACCTGTGGTTTGTCCAATTTTATGCTCCTCAAGGTTATTTGCGGTCTATTCTTAAGAGTTTTATAATGAGTGGTAGTGGAATATGTTTCATTATCAATCCATTTGGTGTCTTAGCAAAATAAACCAACTATACTGTAATACCTGAAATTTGAATTTCACTTGTTTTGAAGCGATTGATTCCAAAATCATCCTCCCAAATTAAAAGGTAAGTTGTTGGTAGCCTATGATGTTAGTTGTTTATTCCACAATTCATTATTTAGCAGAGAACCATGGTTTCATGACCTAGACTAGACCACACATTGATTTTAAAGTAACTTTGACCGCTTGCAGTTACCATACTGAATTTTTACACTTTCAGTCCTTATTTTAATGGTGAATAAATTATCCATGTTCAATGAATGTTGGATCTTATCTCTTTAATTTATATTATAGGTATTGAAAATTATTATTTGTATATTTGTTATGATCTAATTATTTCTTTAATGAAAGTTTTCTTCAAGGCCAGATTCACTTGATTTATTCACCATCAAAACATTAGAAGTCCATAACATTAATTCTTTGGCTGATTGAGGTCGTTGAACCTTGGTTTGTGTGCTCATGACTTGTGGAATTAGCAATGTGTTATCCCAAGGTCCTACAATAATATATATTATGGAGAATTGAATCATGCTGCGCCATTTTGCCACGTAAGTACCTATTTGATAGTGTTGTAGACATGTCCAGGGGCCTGTTTGTCCTGTGAAACAGTAAGAAGGCGATTACACGCTAGAGGTTGATGCATAGTACGGTATGCTAATCATATCATGTTGTGTAACCGTCTTTCTCCTATTTTACAGGACTTCTATGAAACAGTTTACTGTAGTATAATAAAGCTGGACGCACACCTGAGGCAGCGCGATGCGATATTTTGCATCCAGATGCCTCTTGGGTCGTGGTATGAATGGAAGAAAAGCAAAGCAGCCTCCTAACCAATACAAACTGCGTCGCGCTGCCTCAAGTGTGCGTCCAGCCTAATCAAACATGATTAGGCCAAGTTGTACTATGTACGGCCTACAAAACCAGCATGACCACCTACAGACTTCCCTTTTCAGTGACGCTACTGAGTTGCGTATTAGATATTCAATCATTAAGAGCTAGCACGATCAGATAAGCGCTGCTTATTTCTAATTTATCAAGTTACGTGCTTGGAATCAGCACGATTACTGTGCGCTGGAAGTGAGGTTTGGTTGGTAGCTCTGAGCCTGCCCTTAGGTTGATCTTGGGCCTGTTTCTTGAAAATTATTAAGGAAGCCTATAATGCAGGAGTAAGGCTGAAACACACGATGTATAAATTTTATTCATTGTAAACTATCCCATCTATGTAGGTTATATTGTTTCTATCTGCTTCCCTGTATTACAGGACTTGTAGCCTACATTTCATGAACAGGCCCTTGGAAGGCTAACTTGTATTTCATATGATTCATCATTAGAAGCGTAATCATTAAGAATAACTCTCAAATACTGTAGATCCACTGTTTTTCAATAATATGGCATAAAATGTCGACAAAACATCTGTCATCAAAACATCTTTTAACCATTTTAAGCCATGTTCTATTTTTATATTACCTGTGGAATTGATGATTCTTCACTTTGATAATCAAAATTCAAAATGAGATTTTCTAAAATACAATTTAACATCTTAAAAAGCAACCTGTCATCCTTTCTTATTTTGAAATTGATCAGTTTAGAAATTTTGAATATTGCGGTTACAAAATGGCTGCCTCTGATGCAGGCTAGCCACTACGCTAAAAACTTTTGGATCTACTTTAAAACTTGGATAATCATAATTCTCAGAAATTATTGAAATGAATCAAGAATTCTGATAGATTTTAGTCATCAATCCTTTAGTTATCAGCAATTTGAATTTTTCAAGTTACATTATTGGAATCAGCGCGATTACTGTGCGCTGAAAGTGAGGTTAGGCTGCTAGCTCTGAGGGGAGCGTGACATTTTGTCCCAACGACAGTTTGGTCCAGCGACATTCTGTCCCATTTTTGGGACAGAATGTCGTTTCATGGATTGGTCCAACTCAGGAATGTGGGACAGAATGTCGGAAAGTGAAGGAATGTAAGGAAATTGGACCAAAATGTCGTGCATGGAGCCGACATATTGGTCCAGCTCAGGAATGTGGGACAGAATGTCGTTGGTACAAATTGTCGGAAAATGAAGGAGTATAGATTGGACCAAAATGTCGTGCACGGAGCCGACATATTGGTCCATCACAGGATTTGCGTAAATATCGATATTTTCATCGATTCATTCATACTTATCGATATATATTGGTATAAAATTCGTAATTCGGTGAGCCGGTCGGTTGTAATGTAAAACCTGTCTCGAAATTTGAATTGTACGAGATGGTTATGCATGATATTGAGAATTTTGAAAAGGAAGATAGTCCAACTTACTTTTTCATAGGATGCTGTATTTCTTAGCTTCAAATTCTCACCAATTTGCTTTCAAATCAACTGTAACTCGATGTAACTTGATGTAATTATGTTTTGACGTGGCCTATACATGTACATTACTTGTCTTTTGCAATAAATGGATTTTGATTTGATTTGACCCTGTCTTATCAATGATATAATTAATTAATTTTATCTCCAGTGGATATCCTCAAAATAATGATTTTTTCTCTTAATTTTGATAGTGGAGAAAAGAAGCATTACAGAATTAAAATCCAAATACTGACAATTTCAAAAGTCACTTAACCTTGTTTTTTCATCGCTTTAAAACCTACTTTAATTATGACCCTATGAAAAAAGACAAAATATTATACAAATTTTTATTTTTAAAAGCATATTAAAAACTTTCAAATGTCAGTGTCAAATGTTTGGAAACATGTAATGTCGGATTGGGATCTGTGACGTCACACTTACACTCCTAATTGACTAGCAGTTCAACAGTCGATATTTTGCCTAAATCGATATTGCGAATGAAACGTGGTACAGAATGTCGCTGGTACACATTGTCGGGAAGTGAAGGAATGTAAGTAAATTGGACCAAAATGTCGTGCATGGAGCCGACATATTGGTCCAGCTCAGGAATGTGGGACAGAATGTCGTTGGTACAAATTGTCGGAAAGTGAAGGAGTATAGATTGGACCAAAATGTCGTGCATGCAGCCGACATATTGGTCCATCTCAGGAATGTGGGACAGAATGTCGTCAGTGAAAATGGGACAAAATGTCGTTTGGAATCCTTGGAGTGGTGGACCAGAATGTCGCTGGGACACTTTTGTACCATCCCGCTGCTAGCTCTGAACAGGGGGCTGTCATTGATGGAGTGGAACAATCCTATCTTCCCTATGTTAAGAAGGGTGAAGCCTGTGTCATGGCCTTCTTGAGTTTTGTCTAAAGATGACCATGCTGTGTCTCGATCTCATTGGCCGCATACACTATGGACTGAATTTTGGCACTGCATTTGAATTCAGAGCCATCATGTTGAATTTAATTTTCATGAGGAGTTTTGAAAGTTTATGGTATCTCTTGCGGTATCAATCAAAACTGTTGAGAGAATATAGTTGATATTCACGGCAAAATACAACATTTTTGTCAGATCTTGTGTTCTTCAGGCTGGATTGAGTGAAAGTTATGTAGATGTTTTCAAATACAGCGCCAAAATTAGGTCCAATAATAATGGCCGACATCCAAATCCCCTGATTTCTCTTACTTCCTCTCCCTTAGAAAATGAGGTTATGTTTGTCAGCTCCCTGGCTCTGAGGCTTGATCTTGGACTTGTTCCTTGAAAATTATTGAGGAGCTCTATAATGAAGGGGTGGTGGCTAAGTTTCACGATTCTAGTAGACGTTCCACTTATCAACATTTAAAAAAATACAATTTGATTTCTTTAAAAGCAATCTGTCATCCTTTCTTATTTCGAAATTTTGAATATTGCGGTTACGAAATGGCTGCCTCTGATGCAGGCTAGCCACTACGTTGAAAACTTTTGGATCTACTTTAAAACTTGGATAATCATAATTCTTGAAATTATTGAAATAAATCAAGATTTCTGATAGATTTTAGTCATCAATCCTCATCGATTATTTTTATTTCTCTTCTGTGAATTTGGAAATGAATAAGATGACTATTATAATAGATCATCATATTATTATGATGGTTATGTTCATGCAAGATTCGTCTCGTTATAAGATTGTAGAGAAATATATTTTAATCACTGTTTTTGAATTTGAAGAAATGAATTGATACGGATTTAAGTCGATTAACAAATTTTAAAATTGAATTCGAAGTATCTAGTTCGATACTTTTTCGTAGTGGCTATCCTGCATAAGAGACAGCCATTTTGTAACCGCAATGTTCAAAAATATTTTTAAATTGTTAAATTTTGAAAAAGCGTTAAACAGTCGACTCTCGAACTGGGTTATAAAATCCCTATAACCTCTATTTAAAATAATAGTAATAATAATATTTTAAATTTATAATACTGTAACTTGAAGTAGGAAACACCCGTCGACGTTGCAATATGAAATCTGTTTTTTACCGTGAATGTAGAGAATCTTCCTATGTCAACATCGTTTCTGATGATGCACGTAATCAGTGGCGAAACAGCCACAATTTAATGACAATGTGGATAGTTTTTTTAGAAAGCATTCAAATATGAATTGAAGAAATTGATCTAAACTTCAAATAAATAGAATAATCCATTCAAATTATTTTCAATGAAAAGTAATTATTCTTTCTAACTTTTATTTGTAGAAATAAAATTTATTTCAAAATTTTCTTGCTAAAAATTGATTTTAATTTGCACCTTTCCTCCACAGTTTCACTGATTGCAATCGTCAAGCAGGAGAAATGCTGTTATCATCATCAGCTCCTTTCTGATGCAGTTCCCACCAAAGCTGAGTGCCTTTCTTATTCTCTTATTTCAAAATTTATTCTACATTTAGGCCTAGTTGATCGATTACTTTTTTCATAATAGATGGATGAGTCTATGCAAATTATTAGACTAGACTACTATATAGACGAAATAACTTTCTAATGGATACAGACTGAAAATTTAAAAAAAGCTGTGATCAATCAGCAAAGGATTGTAATATTTTAATTGAATATGGTAGGCCTACATTATTTCTGAAATAATGTTCAGCTGCATTTTTGATAAATATTTGTGATATTTCCTTTATTAGTGCATAGATTGCCATTAGACAAATTATTGGAAAATAAAAATTAGAGCTAATTTAAAATTAAGCTTAATTTAATCATCTAATTTAAAATTAATTTTATTAGCTAAATTAAAAGAGCTAAAATAAAATTAGAGCTCTAATTTTTATGAGTTCAAGTGGTGATTAAGCCCTTTCGAGGTGGTTCCACCAAGCTGCTGTAGTGTTCTGGGTGGAGTCCTAACCACAAGAGTTTTATACCACTGCATACTCCTATAAAAAGAAGAACGCATGAAGAGACTTTGAAAGTCTACAAGATTAATCTTAAAGTAATATATTTTGGAGGCTATTTAAATAAATAAATTCATCTTATTTGTGATATATTCAAATTTTGTTGTGTTTAATCAACTGCATTTTCTTCCAGCTTGACTCCAATAACATTTCAGTTAATTGGGGGCGGAAAATTAATTTTTATCCTGTATGTCACTTGTGAAGCAAATTCATGGGGGATCTATACTCCAATCTGAAGCATCGTTATTCAAATCTTACTACTTTATTCTTATTTTTGGATAATATCATTTGTAGGAAAAAATCAAAGGATGGTGCCTCATTCAGATTTTATTTCTTACTGTAATACTTCTAAATATTGTAGACCCAGGGATATAACATTGATTTTTATCAAAATTAGAACAATAAATTTTGAGTGTAATCAGAAAGTTTCAATACTCTTGGGGTATCAACTGTGTCTTTGGAGCTATATGATGTGCTGAATCCTCTTCAAAGGCTGATCACTAATGAGTCAAAAGGAAGAAATTAATAAATCTCTTGAAAACGTTTTGTAGGAGTCATTAAAGGTCTTGAGAATGGTAGTCCTTGCCTGATAAGAATATTGAAAATGAAAGCATTAATAAAAATAATTTGATTATCCTAATCAAAGACTTCAATTTTTTAGATTGAAGACTCAACCAGTAGACTACCTACTATTTTTTATAATAAATTCCATCCTCATCAATAGTTAGAGTTTTAATGTAGGTGGTGTTTCTGATTAATATTTTGGTGACACATTAACTTATCAATGATTTATTTGATTAGTTGGTGTGTCACCAATTCATTCATTAATACTATTTTTGAATGTTTTTCAGAGCATCTCTCACTGGAGCCGAGATGGACACTAAAGTGATAAAGTGAACAAAATTGTAGTGCAGTGTTGTGTGGACATAATATAGTGCTTAGAAGACTTTAACTCTGGATTCTGTGGACTTGCTGGTTGCTGGGAGGGCGCATCCGCTACACTCTCAAGGTGCGACACTCTTTTATTATTCTAAAAATATTTGTTCGTAAAATTATTTATTTATAAATAACACAATTTTTACTTCTTGATTTATCCTGATAGTATTTCTTTATTTCAAGATTCTTTTTATTGAAAATTAGATCACCTTTCCCTCCATAGACTCTATCATATTATTACAAAAAAAAAATCTTAAATTCTTATTGTCTTTTATAATATTATATGAATAATATTTATTCATTTCCATTCTTCCATAATTCTTTCTTATTAGATCACTTTCATTCCTAGATTCCAAAATTCTGCTGTGTATTAGGCCTAATTTTGATATTTTATCAAAATTTCATGTATTTTTATATGTGTTATTCCATAAATATTCTTTACTAAGTGATGAATTTTGTTTGCTTACAGGTTTGAGTTTATACCAGTTCGGTGAGTCATTGATTACAAATTTTCTGCATGCCACACAAAACATCCTCACACACTTCAAAAATTTATAAAATTCTTCAAACTTCAAATTATATTTTAATTTTTAATACTTTCAAAGCTCTGTAAACCAAATATTCATCTCTAAATTTATCTAGCCTTCAGTTGTGTATTTAAATTTGATTTGCAATAAATTTCTCCCGTATTTAATTGAAAGAAATGTGCTGTACAGCTTTACTGGTGGGAGGTTTTACAGCGTTGCCATGTCGTTTTGCGCTATGTTTTGTATAGGATTGCAGTGTTGCCATTTTAGGTTGTTGTCATAGGGAAACCGTTGAAAGTTGTCAAATAATGACAGTTTTCTCACCAGTAAAGTTGTCCAGCACGGAATATTCCCATTTTTTGAAAAATATAAAAATTGTTGAATTTTTACAGTAGATGTCTCTCATGTAAATGTGTTTTCTCATTTATCTTGAGGTGCATCCACTCTTTCATTCTCAGTCTCATACAAAATAAAACTTATCTATCAATTTTTGTTCACATATTCAAAGTAGAATGTGTGTGAGGTTACACTGCATGGTGTCAGCATATGAGACACAGTAGTAGTTGCATGATTTTTACACTACACCAACACAAAAATACAGCAGGAATTGTTCTACTGTCTGCGGAGAACTTCAACACCTCTTCCCCCCCATTTTAGGATCTAAATTTTTAGGAATTTTGGACTCTTCAAGTCAGTCAAGGTTTCTATTGTTTCAATCTAATTTTTCTCAAACAGGTATTTCATATTTTATCTAAATCAGGTTTCAAGTATGCATAGTAGGCTAGACATTAGTAGAAGTTATTTTTTCTGAAATAAAAAGCAATATTTTCTCTTCTAACGTTTTCCAATGATAAGCATGTATACTTTTTAAATTCTTGATTATAAAGTTCAGATTAATAAGATTTTAGATTAAATTTTCCCTCTACCAAAGTAGGGTTTCATCAAAACTCGATATTCTATTAATTTTACTGTAGCAGGATAGATTTTATATTAATACCTATTTTATATCAAATCAGGATAATGTTTTCAAAGTAAAGCAGGATAGATTTTCTTGTATTAAAGCAGGATAATTTTCTTTTTGAATAGAGCAGGATAATATTTTCAGCATCCTCTTCAGCTACAAGACTTCAAGACATCAAGGATTACCCTCATCCCCCTCCCTTTTTAGGATCTCAATTTTTAGGAATTTTGAACTCTTCAAGTCAGTCAGGATTTCTTCAATCTAACTTTTCTGTAATATTTAATTTTCAGTAATTCAATATTTTATCTAAATCAGGTTTCAATTATTTATAGTATACACAAGTATTATTAACGTTAAAATCATTTTCTTCAATCATAAGCGGTCTTAATATAAGATTTAGGATAGGTCTTGATTATAAAGTTCTGATTAGTTGATTCTACTAAAATTTTAGATTGAGTGTTCTCTTCATTGCAACTGAATTATATTCTCTTGATTTTAATTAAAACAGGATTGATTCATATCAATTTTTTACATCAAATCAGGATAACGTTTTCAAAGTAAAGCAGAATAGCTTTTTCGTATTAAAGCAGGATAATTTTCTTTTTGAATAGAGCAGGATAATAATTTCAGCACCCTCTTCAGCTACAAGACTTCAAGACTTTCACGACATCAAGGATTCCCTGACCTGACCTCATCGTCCATTGAATATTTTTAAAATTAACTTCTCAAATTCGATAACATTTTGTGTAACTCATGAATTTAGTGTAGAAGTCTGACAGATTTTTAAAATAAATAATATAACATAAATAATTGTTCAATTGGAACATGAGTTACTTAGAATTTTTATAATCTTTTTTATGGAAGTTTTCAAATCGCGCCCCACATTCTGTCCCTTTTCAATGAGGTATGAAGGCCAGTATTCACTCACACCAATACAGCCAGACCCTGTAGTGAGTGCTAATACTGTCAATCATAGAGTTGGAGGCCTGTTTCAGTGGGCTTGGCATACTGATATGATGCTTCTAGCTTGGTGAGACAAACTCACTCCTCTTTAGATAATAAAATATTCACCCATCTTTAGGAGCCCCATACTATGTAGGAAAGTTTAGTATTGGTTTATAGCTGTCAGCAAACGTTTTTAGTTTAAAGTAGGGTTTCAGCATACTTAGCTCAGGTCCCTTTCGGTATGTCAATGCTCAACAGACCTGGAATTTGTCTCATTTTTCAGAGCCTAATTTAAGTGAAAGACAGCAATGACAGCCACCAATGCAGCCAGACCCTGGGGTGGTTGTTAACTGTTGATCACTGGGAGCTTGGATCTCATTTCAGTGGGCTAGGCATGCTGATTTGATAGTCCACCCCGTCTCTCTACCAATCTCCTTTTTCCCTAGAACTTCCTCTTCCCGGTCTGTTGGAAGCAAATTTTTCATTTTATTTCCACGCTTCTGCTGTAGTTTTTAGAGTGCATGATGCTCTCAATTTTGCATGGTTTGCCGCTTGTATTTTGCCACATTTTCAATATTATTGTGATTGTGTACATCATGATATTCAACTGGGAATATTCATGACCATGTGAATTGAAGGCTAGGCTCGAGGCTCCAATTGAGCTGGGTAGACTGTTAGTTTTTAAGAACGCGTTTCTGACCTCGTGTCACTCGTATCTGTTACGGGGACTATAAGGCCTGACCAAAAATTTGGTCACTACGTTCAAGGTTGCAGCTCCATATTTTCAAAGACTTGTACCGGTACAAGCTTCGACCGTATAGTTTAGTTGTAAGCGTAGAATATAAGGTCTATTTTAAGAAGGTGTCTACATTAAATTTGTACATGTTTATTTCGTATATATAATTTCTTTCTCTAGCTTAAGATGATGATACTAATTTAAGCTAACATTTAAAATATAAGTTTACTTGTATATTCAGGTTGCCTATAAGTTTTTACTTGATACCAATTTTCATGTAATCTTTGTGTCATTTTTTGCAGGCTATTACTAATTTTTCTCAACTATAATTTATTTATTCTATGATATTTTTCTTGTATTTTGTACTCTGTTCTGTTCAACTAATCCAAGTTTTTTTAAAGAAATTTTCACAGGAGTTATCTAAATATAGGTTGAAATATTAATATTGATGAAGATAATATCAATGCAGCGGCAAAGAAAATGGCTAATGAATATATAACATAGAATATAGCCAAACCAATTGTGGATGAAAAATAAAACAAAAAATACTAATAGAAGAGGTAAGCATAATACTGAAATTTATGCTATAGGATAGAATATTATTATTAAATTAATAATGTTTTTTCCTGGTTAAAATACCTATGGGTATATGAAGATAAACCGGGCAGAGGTGAAATATTGTGTTGTAAATCCATTCTTTTTTACTGTTCAATTACACTGATTTCAACAATCAAATGTAGAAAAACCTTCAACTCACATTGTTGTGAAGACCGTTTGATAATATTTTGGTTGGATATCATCAAAAGATTATGAAATGTTTTTCTACTTTGTGATTTCAAAATCAGTGTAACCAAATTATATTTCGCTAGAAAAGTAATAGAGTGTTTCAGGAGATTCGTATGTAATTCGCTGTGAGCACGTAGTTGGGGGAGGGGGAGAGGGAGTTTTAAGCTTCAATGGCGGAATTTTCGTGCTACAATCTTACATATGAAAAGAGTTTCATGCCCGACTTTGAAAAGTTCGTGGGGAAGTTCGAGTGGACCGATTTTGATGCGGGTTGCACCAAAAGAAAGATAAGAAATCGAAGTTTTGCAGGCTCTATTTGTTTTTCAAAAATAATCATTTTCAATGGGAGATATTTGATAAATCATGGAATAGTTTCCTGTGGCACTATCTGTTGGCATAAAATGTACTAAATTATTAAATCTTTGGAGTGTTTAGTTTGTGAAATCGTACATAAATAGAGCATAGAATATCATAGAATACTGTAGTTATCTGTACAAGGTAGAATTTCATTGGTATGATTGAGCTGCTGACAGCTGCAGATAGAAAAAATAGCAACTATAGCAGGATTTTTTTAAATTGTCAGAAAACAGCTGATTGATGTACGCTCGTTTACTAACATTAAATCAGCTGTTTTCTGACAAGTTAAAAGGATCGTGCTATATCTGTTGGAACAGTGCCTCAACGGGCTTTCATAGATGATGATTTCACTGTGAATTTTAGAAATTCAAGTGAGCGGCGCTTTGCGCTGCACGGGGTGAACTCGTTTCATTATAAAACAATTCTGAGAACATTTTTCAATAATTGAAACTCCACTTTCAAACAACTACTCATAAATAACAGGTTGGCAACACATCATTGGCGACAGCTGATAGTGTCGCAAGCAAATCATTGCACGCACAGTGATATTCATTTAATTCGACGCATGGCATTAGATATAGCAGGATCCTTTCAACTGTCAGAAAACAGCTGTTTCAGTAATAAGTAAACAGTGATTTTGACACAATAATCAAAAGGTTTAAAAGTCTCAAAGTCTTTAAAATACCTTTTTAAAGAAGACCTTTCAAAGAATAACTTTTCAAAACACCTTTTCAATAATCTGCGAGATTCAGCATTATTTGTAGGTTAAGAGTATTGTGATGCTGGTGGCCGAAACATATGTTTTCTGACAAGTTAAAAGGATCCTTGCAAAGTTGTGGATGGCTATGAGAAACCAGGGAATAAGTGAGAAATATGTCAATGCGGTAAAACAGCTTTATAAAAATATGTCAGCAAATATTAAAGTGCATGGTAAAATCACCAGTGATATATCTATAAGTAAAGGGTTGAAACAAGGGTGTTGCATAGCTCCTACACTTTTTAAAATATATTTAAATGAAGCATTGAAAGTATGGAGAAGGAAATGTTGCAATATGGGAGTCCTTGTTGGAGATCAGAGGTTGTACACGCTTCACTTTGCTGACGGTCAGGCCATAATAGCTGAAGATGAGCAAGACATAGATTATATGCTTCGGAAACTTGATGAGGAATACACAAAGTGGGCCTATCAATCAGTAACATGAAAACAGAATATTTGGTTGTTGGAGGAAATGCTGAGAATTTGAGACTTGGAGGGGGGGATCATAAAGGCTACGAGGAGATTTAAATACCTTGGGGTGTTGCTATCATCGAATGGAGGGAGCAATGAGGAAATGAGTGCGAGAATTGGTCAAGCGCGGTCAGCAATTAAGCAATTGAATAGTTTGCTATGGAGTGCACAAATAACGAAGAAAACGAAAACTAGTATTTACAGGACAATCGTTGAAACAATCGGAACATATGGTGCAGAAACTTGGGAGGTAAATAAAAGGTTTGAAAGTAAGCTTAAAGCTATGGAGATGGATTATTGGAGGCGATGCTGTGGCTACACAAGAATGGATCAGGTGAGAAATGATGCTATTCGGAGGGAGATGGGTGTGAGTGTGAACATATCTGAGGTGATAGTGGCAAAGAGTTTGAGCTGGTATGGGCATGTGAGGAGAATGCCTCCTGAGAGATGGCCAAAAATATTGTGCGATTGGATTCCTGAAACTAGTCGGAAAAGAGGACGACCCAAGCAGTCCTGGCAGTACGGTATAGACATGGCAATGCAGGCGAGAGGACTGACTGATGATGACTGTTTTGATAGACCTAAATGGAGGCTTTTAGGATGCGAGAGACGGCGACAGCTGTAAAAAAACTCGCCATATATATAAAAGGATCCTGCTATAGATAGAGATATATTATTTCTTTGCCATCGTACTCTACGATCATCAGCAACGACGAGAAATGATATCTCTCTATCTATCTAAGCGTCAAATTAAATGAATGTCACTGTACAAACGCTCCACAATTCTTTAATGGCAATTATCGGAGCTCATCATAGGTCATGAGGTAACCAGAACTAACAACCAAATAACGACACTGCTTTTATAAGATAACAATAACCTATATTTATAAACGACTTTACATATTTTTTCACTTGACATCCATGGCTGCTTCAGACTCGGTCACCTCGACATCACGGCACTTGGCACTCTGCAGTTCGCGACGTGTCTCGGGCGTGACTGTGGCGTGGCTGTGCGCGCGTAGCAAGGCTAGCAATGCGTCACGCTGTTCACTGCTAATGTCGGCCTTGTAGCGTTGTGCAAATGCCAGCAGCGACTGATGCCACAGCACGGGAAGGTCACGCTGGTCACGCTCGAATCTAAAGCGAATAAATTAGATTAGATTACTTCAAGTAGATAATAAATAATATCATGTAATAACAAGATCATGTAGATTGATTATAACATAAAAATGTAGATAACAAAATATATCTGCTTGGATTCTAGATTGAAAAAGTTAAAGATGATTATTTCTTGATCCATTACGAGCTGCGATGAATACACTTTTTTTACTTCACTACCAACATGCAGTCATGTTTTTTTAATGTAAGGCTGGGCGTACACCGGTTAGTCAAGACAAGACAAGACGAGATTAGTCACGTTTAGTCACAGTACTTCACATAGTTGTTTATGAAGCAGCACACCGATGCAATGACTGATCGGTGTGTGTTGCTTCAAACTATGTGAAGTACTGTGACCAAACGTGACTATCGTCTTGTCTATTGACTTTCAGGTATAAAGAAGGAAATTTGTCTACTTACAAAAAACATTACTGCATGTTGACAATGGGTCTCTTGAAGCTCGAAAGCGCTCCAGTCAGTAAGTAGACAAATTTCGTTTCTTACATTAAAAAAAAACATGACTGCGTGTAGGTGGTGAAGTGAAAAACAATAGTATAAAAGTTATTGGTAATATTATTCTATGAATTTCAACAATATTATAAACTCAATAATTTTGCAACAATTAGTTTTAGATGTCATGTTGGTGTGATTAAGATTTATCTACATTGAAGTTTGAACAAGACAGAGAAACATTGCAAATTGACTATTGTTTTTATTGAATAGAATAAAACAATATCAATAATAAATAATTCAAGGACTACAATATATTATTAATGAAGATGCAAATTCTTCAATGTGATAAACATGCAGACGAAAAATGAGAAAAAGAAGACAGCAGGAGAAGATAGAAAAAAAGAAGCAGGAGAAAAAAAGAAGAAGAGTAGAAGAACCAAGGATAAGAGGAGGAGGAGGAAGAAGAAAGAAGAAGTAGAAGAAGAAGAAGAAGAAGAAGAAGAAGAAGAAAAGGAAGTAGAAGAAGAAAAAAAAAGAAGGAGAAAAATAAGAAGAAGAGAAGGAATATAAGAACCAAGGATAAGAGGAAGAAGATGATGATAGAAGAAAAAGAGGAGTAGTCGAAGAAGATAGAAAAAAAGAAGCAGGAGAAAATAAGAAGAAGAGTAGAAGATTCAAGGATAAGAGGAAGAGGAAGAAGAAGAAGAAGAAAAAGAAAAAGAAGAAGAAGAAGAAAGGAAAAAGAGAAGAAGAAAGAAGAAGAAGAAGAAGAAGAAGAAGAAGAAGAAGAAGAAGAAGCAAAAAAGAAGAAGATGAAGAAGAAGAAGGAGGAAAAAGAGGAAGAGGAAGACGAAGCAGAAGAAGTTGAAGATAAAGGAGATGATAGAAGAAAAAGAGGAGTAGTTGAAGAATATAGAAAAAAACGAAGGAGAAACAAAACAAGAAGAGGAGGAATAGAAGAACCAAGAAGAAGAAGAGGAGTTTCCTAAGCTGGGTGATGCCAAGAGTTTTCGATTTATTCTTGTGAAATTTCTTACAAATTCAAGGTTGTTTATTACTTCTAGCGCTTTTCGTGAAATTTGTCCTAATGTTACTTGAAGAGTTCTTGCAAGCCGTTTTCCTTTTGACCAGAGATTGAATTGAAGTGACTGACCTGACAAAGAGCGCGTCGATGAGCCGGTAGGGCAGCTGTCGATGAGAGTGCGCAGGAATATGGAGGTGGCGCCCGCGTACTCCATTTCAGCCAACTTGAGCAGGGCGGCAGCCGAGTGCAGCATAGCAATCGAGTTGTGCGCCCGCCAGCACACTGCGCTTCGCGTAGGGTACATGAGCCGCTCTGCAACAACAAGTTGACTACATTCTATTTCAACACACTACTCCAATATACTGTATCAATACAATAAGAGAAACCCTATCTATATCTACTATTACAAAAATGAGATGGGGTCTGCCTGTCTGTAAGTCCATCATGCCTAGAATACTTGACTGATAGAGCTGAAATTTTTCACAAAGATTGCCTGTATACCAAGGAGTGAGGGCTATTTATATATTTCAAGGATAATAATTAATTGGACGAAATTCCTAATTAATGCCATATAATATTCTGAAGACTTCTGCTACTGCAAATTCAATGAATGCTGCTGCACAAAAAACGTTTCCCCGGGCGGGAATCGAACCCAGCACCTCTGCTGGACCAGTGCCCTAGCCTCTAGACCACCGGAGATCTTCTGTACAACAGCATTCATTTTTGATGTTAGCTAAATCAGCCAGATAATTATAAAGATGGAAGGAAATGAGCCTCCGGTGGTCTAGAGGTTAGGGCACTGGTCCAGCAAACTAGAGGTGCTGGGTTCGATTCCCGCCCGGGGAAAAATTTTTTGTGCAGCAGCATTCATCGAATTTCTTTACTAGCTATTATTCTGTTGTCAATATTTGCAGTAGCAGAAGTCTTCAGAATATTATATGGCATTAATTAGGAATTTCATCCAATTAATTATTATGATTTAACAGCAACTGTATAGTTGAAATATCTCATTTCCTTCCATCTTTATTTCAAGGATAGTTTTAAATGATTGAAAATTCAGCTCTAAGCATTGATAAGGTAATGTTGAGATCAAAATCATATTATTTTTTTCAAACTTATTAGAGGCTTTCTGATATTAATACCATATTATGTTGAAAGTATGATCTTGGATGATGAAAACATAGAGATGCCCCAATCCATCAAAAATGTATCCCAAATTTTCTATCAGTAACCTTATTTAAATTTACATCTGTCGAATAGGCCTAATCATGTACATTTTTTCAGGTTCTATGTCAAAGTTAATATGCAAAATAGCGGATTTAACAAGTTAATAGCGGGTTTGAAGTTTCATAAATTAATCTTTAAAATTCCCTCTAACAACGTGTACGCAGGGATTAGATTATTCACACAAATATCCTTAACCTAAACGGAATTTATGAGACCCCTTAGCGAAGCACGGGTGACCTGCTAGTCTAGTGGTATTCATTTAATTTGATGCTTGGCATTAGATAGAGAGATATTATTTCTTTGTCATTGTAATCTACGGTCATCAGCAACGCCAAAAGAAATTTTTTTTTGAGGGTGATGCCCACATGAGCTCTAGGCTTGTGCGTGGGTAATGAGAGAGGTGATGATGAGAGATGACGACTGTGTTCAGGCAGTCGGGACCGAAGGCTTTTCGTCTCCTCCGAAAGACGGAGTGGCCGTTTCTGCAAAATCCGTTCCGGCAACTATATTCGATCTTGGAACCTCTGGATTATCAGACAGGCGCTTATCGCCCTCGGCTACGGACCACTCCGTCTATGGACTATATATCTATCTATCTATCTAATGCCATGCGTCAAATTAAATGGATGTCGCTATACACAAATGCATCCAGCAACTGTCTATTTAATTGAATCCAAAACTCCCTACCCAATAGTCCATTGAGCCGTATTGTACATTGTACAATCGTATTCCTGAGCTACTAGATAAACGTAAACTATTAACCACCGTCAACTATTGACCGCCGTTAACCCACCTCGCACAACGGCAGAACGATTCCCTTCATAAAATCGCCCGGCTTGAACAGGGCTTTCCTCAGCGCCTGATACAGGTGAAAGTTGAGTCGCTTGTATTCGCTGATGTCGTCACGTATACGAGACAGCAGCACCAGATTGTAGAAGCGCTGCGCCATTCTCTCTTTCAAATTCGAGTCGCCATGTACATTGAGGCGGCACTCCAGCGGTGGGGCTCTGAAAGCAGAAAAATTAATCAAAAATACAATTTTATAGATAATAAACAGTTTGTAGAACACATATTGTCAACTAGCCAGGGGAATCTATCTAAGGCTAGGCGTACACCGGTTGGTCAAGACAAGACAAGACGAGATTAGTCACGTTTAGTCACAGTACTTCACATAGTTGCTTATAAAGCAACACACACCGATTAGTCATTGCATCGGTGTGTGCTGCTTCATAAGCAGCTATGTGAATTACTGTGACTAATGTCGTCTTGTCTTGTCTAGACTAACCGGTGTACGCCTAGCCTAAGGGAAATTCAAGAAACTAAACTAAGAAAAATTGAAACTCAAATTTTTATAACTTAGTATATTATATGCCAACAGATAGTGCAACAGGAAACTTTTTCATATTTTTATCAAAGATCTACCATTTAAAATGATCATTTTTGAAAACCAAATAGAGCCTGCAAAACTTCGATTCTGTATCTTTATTTTGGCGCAAACCGCATCAAATTCGGTCCACTCAATCTTCTCCACGAACTTTCCAAAGTTGGACACAAAATTCTTTCAATATATTATAAGATGGTACTGTACATGAAAGACTGACCAGTCAAGTCAAGTAGAGTATCTGCTCCCAATTCCTCAGCTTGGGTATGACCTTGAACGCTTTGGGCACTTTGCCCGACCGATACTTGACCAACACGTCCCTCGTACATCTGCCGGACTCGCGGATCGATGTCCTGCAGCTGGAGACTGCCCTGGTCGGAGAACTGGGTGCGCAGCTCGGTCTGCTTTTCGGTCAACTTGTCCATTATGATGTCGGCCAGAGTCAGCTGTTTGCGCGGGTTCTTGTTCATCAACATTTCGAGCGCGCGCTCGTCTTCTTCGGTCACGTTCTAAACAGTCTACATCGAAAAATTTCAAATTATATTTGAGAAACAATCAAACCAATTTGATAAATTATCAGTTGCAATTGAGAATTGAGATTTGTAATAATTGTGAAAATATATGTTGTAAATAAGAAATAAATAAGTAATACAAATTAATTTATTTAGCTTATGGCTTTTGTTGGTGGGGCAAAACCCGAAGGTTGTTCCACCTCACTTAGTATAACCTAATTCCAATTAGGTTGAAGTTTTATCTATTTTTCAGAATTATTTCAAATTTTAAAAGAGTTCTTTTTGGTACATAAAAGCCAAAAGTTCATAAAACACAAGCACAAAATATATAGAAAAATATATGAATGAAAAAATGATGATACAGAAAAGGCTATGAAATATAGTATACAGTATGTAGAAATGCACTATCAAAATAAATTATTGAATGTAAATATGAGCTGTTTCCAAATGTATATTAATTGAAATGTTGCTATGATGTAATATTCATTGAAAGCAATAAACATATTCTATTCTGTATCAATAAGAAATGAATCAGTTCTAAATAGGTAAGGGACTTGTAATTGAGGAAATATTAGTTGTAAATGAGAATGGTGAATTGTATTTGAGATGTAATCAAATGTAATTGAGAATAGTAGATGTTGTAAATGAGAAATCGTCAAATGTAAATGACAAGTTATTAATGAAAATTAGTGGGACAGGTTTAGAATTGAAGTAAGTGAGACCAACGCACACCGCATAACATAAAACGTTTTGTTTCGTTTTATCTGATACAAGCTGTCCCGGCGAACTTCGTATCGTATACTCTGTTTTATTAATATAGATAGATGTAACGTTTTCCATATTCATTTTTTAATAAAATAAGAACACGTCATCTAAAATTTTGATTGCTTTTCTCGAGAAAGTAAATGGGAATCGGTTAGTAGTTCAAGTAATTAACTTTTTATAGGCTTACTTACTATTATTTTCATTACACATAATTCTGTAAGTTTTTTATCTGGATCACTCCTCACAGCTCTGTATTTAGCACGTGATGTATTCAGGTCACATTTAGGTCACAATGAGAAAGAATTCCTAAGGACTATGGTTTGAAAATCAAATTTCCTTACTAACATGATTTAGCTTTAGGAATTTTATTGAAATTGAATCCATCTTAATTTTCTTTTGACGTCCCAGTAATTCACTGATATTTTCTCAACTACAGAAATTGATAACAGTCTAAATAGTCCTCAACCTTAATGAAAAATTGTTACCTGTGAATAACAATTTTCACCATAATATTGATTAATACGGATTGCCAGCAAGTATATGATTTACATATTACTTCTATGGCTCTACTCACACTTGGATACTCAAATCGTGGATACAAAGCGACTGGAATAAGAAACGTGTGTTTTAAAATGATGACGTTCAGACAATACGGCCGCAGGATCGTCTGAGCGTCATCATTTGAAAACACATGTTCAGAAACCGTGGTCACTTGGTGAGAGCGGTTGCTAAGTAATCATGTGGTTAAGTAACAAACATTCAAGACTGCTCTTGGATGGGTGACCGACACAGAAAATTGTGCAATTTGGCGAGGTGGAACCTACCCGTAAGGGTCTCCCCACCGATAAAAAGCCATACGATAAAAAAAACACATGTTTTTTATCCGAGTCGCTGAGTAGCCTTATACTTGATTCAAGTATACAAGTGTGAGTAGAGCCCAAGTCTTGAACTAACCTTGACTTCTTTCAATCAGAGAAGTTTGTGAATTTTTCTAGATAGTTTAACAAATGTAAAGCACGTATGAACAGGACCTAAGAAACCATTATGAGTAGGCAAATTGATAACAAATCATAAAATTCCATTGATTGTAGCCTAAGTGATCATTGATTGATTTAAAAGTGTGTTCACATAATATAGCAGGATTCTTTTAAATTGTCAGAAAACAGCTGATTGATGTACGCTCGTTTACTAACGTTAAATCAGCTGTTTTATGACAAGTTAAAAGAGTCCTGCTATAGTAATTCTCAAAACTATTTGGAAATCTGCTCACCGGCACACCGCCCTAATCAAACATTCCCTCGTCCTCAGATTGCGCTTCATTCTGCGAATCATCATCATCATCATCGTCGTCATCTCCCAAACTGATTTTCTTCTTTTTGACAAATCCTTCGCCCGACGGTCCAATCTCATTTTCCAATTCCTGCTGTTGACGCCTGGCCTGGTTCAAAATCCGTGACGTCAGCCGCGAATCGACAAACTGCAAACTGATAGAAAACAAATGAAATTAGGCTAATAAATTTGAACGAAAATGCAAAACAAATAGAAAACGAACAAATAAATGAATCCGAACAAAAATTGAAATAGAATTGAGCTAGATTCGATTGAAATCACAGGAGCAAGGATTATTAACTGGAGTGAATAATAATGAGTGATGACTCTTTTCTTATTCTTCTCCTTTCTTCTTCTTCTTCTTCTTCCTGAGGTCAATCATGAAGCATTGTTATGCTACTTGAAATTCAAGTTTACTTCCCTCGTAAATGTCGTTACATTGAAGATTTGGAAATTGTGCAATACTGCAGGAAATGAATGAATTGCTGTATCAAAAACGAACTTTCTTATAACACTTGTAGCAAAACAGTCCGTCTGAATTATGCGCCATCCTGTATTACGAGAAATGATTGATATCTATTCACAGTCATAGTACAGTTTGTACAACAAAGGCAGAGTCATGCAGCATTGTATTGTTAACAGTCTTCTTATACTAATACAATCATTTATACAGTTAGAGCAGATGATCAGAAATTAAACATCTGTCGAGTAAATAGAAAATCATAGGCGTATGATTAGCTAGTTTAAATTTGGTACTGTTTTATACTCAGATGTATTC
Organism: Laodelphax striatellus; assembly: GCA_017141395.1. Classification (NCBI taxonomy): domain Eukaryota; kingdom Metazoa; phylum Arthropoda; class Insecta; order Hemiptera; family Delphacidae; genus Laodelphax; species Laodelphax striatellus. The sequence continues at coordinate 44,316 of JADWYY010000021.1, forward strand.
AAAGATGAAAAAGCACTATTGTGGAACTAATTGTTTTATACAGATTTTTCAACATCGATAACAGTATTCATCATATTTATTTTTTACAGTGAACAAAATAAAAATTGTTAAAATAGTATAAATATTTATACTATATAAATTATTTATGAGTTGGAGATTGGTTTACATAACCTGACACACTCACCTCCTCTTCAACTCGTCTGTACGAGTTCTGAACTTTTCTGCGTCCTTCTTCTTGACCTGATCATCTTCAACAATTTGCTGGCTGGCAGGCAATAATTGACCCCTTCTGTCATGATTTAGTTTCTTTTGCTTTGCTGTACCACATCTTCAGAGTTTGAAACGTCAAACCATGTTTCAATACAAAAAGAACGTCTTTCACTGTAGCCTTATAGGTTAAAATTTGTTTGCTAGATTTGAAAAGGCCGTGATGCGCCCGTTATTCTCTTGGCGGTTATTGAACAATCGAGGAATGCACTTGAGGTTCTTTAATTCTGATGACCAGTTCGTTCTCGTTCTGTAATCTGAACCAGTTCTTTAGATCAGTCTGACCATTCCTTTTTCCATCCAACGCGGGTTAAAATCCACCTCATCTGAAACCTTGTTTGTGTTTCCTTATACGATCGCATTATCAGCACTTCTCGGCTATTTTGAAGATATCGATAAATTCTTTTTAAATGAAACTAGAGACAAAAATAAGAGAGCCTACACTTCAACTCATTACACCTATTCTAATATTTTTAATAACTGAAATATTGCTGTTAACCTGTTTTGAATATAATACTCTCGACAAACATAGGTACATTCAGTTATTTGTAGATGAATTCAATCTAAATTTATTATTCTTATGATATCTTGATGAAAATTCAGTTGTCTTTACTTGAAAAGTTATTCAAGTTATTAAAGACGATCACAATATTGAATATCGGAATCTGGAATGCCGAAAATGTTGTCAGCCATTTTGCTATTGATATTTTAATCTGATATTTATCGATACTTCGTAATCGATGAGCTGTAGAGCTTCCAAATTATCAACTGAGGCGAACGCGATCGATATTGGACTTTCGACAAATTTGTAACCATTAATGATATCAGGTTTTTTATTATTAAGTCATTTCAAATGAAAAATATAGAAATAGATCAAAATATACATTGTATTATCAGACAACATATTGAAAGTTAGATAATTAATAAAAATTAGAGGTTTGTGTAAATATATTGTTGCTTCTGTTTCGTTCTTGTTTTAACAAAGATTATTTCAATGATACTATTAACTTTCAACTTTTATTTGTGAGTTGTTATGATGGCTTAAAAACAGTTAAGTAATCATAGAAGTTGGATCCGATTTATTAAAGTGAACATCATAAATTAAGTTCATGAACTACGAGAATTTTGAACATTAAGTGAATTTCAACTAACCTAACACTCACCTCCTCTTGCCGTCTGTACGAGCTTCTGACTTTTTCTCGTCAAACTTTCGGCTTGACCTGATCATCTTCAACAATTTGAATTGACAGGCAATAATATGGCGAAAAATTGAGATTATGGCTACTTTTTTCAATTTTCAGAGTTTGAAACGTCAAACCATGTACATCAAAAGAAATTTCATTAATATTCATAGCTCATATATAAAATTTGTTTCTAGATAGAAATGAGCCGTGATGCGCGATCAAGTTTGTAACCTTGGCTAAGTAGTTATGTAAATTTGGGAATGGGCACTCGTTTTTTGCTGACCAGTTCCTTTCTCGTTCTGTACTCTGAACCAGTTCTTTTAGATCAGTTCACCATTCCTTTTATCCTATCCAACGCGGGTTAAAATTTACCTCATCATGAAAACCTTTTGTACCTTTACTTCCGTTGACCAGTTCCTTCTCGTTCTTGATACTCTGAACCAGTTCTTTCAGATACGTTCACCATTTCCTTTTGTCCTATCCAACGCGTGGTTAAAATCCCTGAACTGCCCTTCAACAGAAACCTTGGTCGTAAAACTGTTAGTAAAGAACTGTCGCTCGATTGTTTAGAATGATCTGTATCGTACACCTTTTCTACCCGTTCTTTTTGAGATCTATCCTCTTTCTTCTTCTTCTTTTGGTATTCAACCCAGTTGCGGTGCATGCGTATTCTTTCTTTCTGCTTTCCTTTCATTTCTTGATCGCAAAGCCAACGTCATTCATGATTTATTTATCATATCACATTAATCGATTTTCTAAATCCTATGGTTATTTTGAGGTTTCATGCCATGCAACTGTGTCCCATGAGCTGTATCTGAATATCTCTATTGTTCTTTTTCCCACCTGTATCAATGTCTAAAAACTTCAATTAATTTTTGATCGCGAAACTATTATCATCTTTTACATAGCACCAATTCAAAAGGTTCTATCCTTCCTTTCTGAGGTTAACAGTCCCACTGAAGTTGTAAAAAGATAACAGCCGGTAAACAAGGGCTTACCTGTCGAACGTTTTCATTTCTATTCAATGTTTTAATTGAAAATAGGGTTTTCTTGGTGTTCAGACCAAGGTTATCTTGGCTTGCTGATTCATCTGAAGATGAGAATTTCTCTGCTTTCTTCATCTCTGTGATTAAGAAGATAGTTAAAACTCTAGATGACAACCAAGAGCTTACCTGTCGAGGCGTTTGTCTTCTACGGTGCAGATCATCATGTTATAATTTCTCCGATTAATTTTGTGCATACTCATCTGAAAATATTTCCAGACGGTGAAGAATTCCCTGCAGTTCTTCTTCAAAACAGCTGTCGAGCTGTCATTAGATGACTTTAACATTTTCTCTTCAGAATTAATTTCAATGAAGAAAAACCTACCTGTTTATCATGATATGTAAACAAAATAACCTACTTGGAACTAGGAAAACACTTTTTAACACATCTTTTGCAAAAATATCTCAATAACTACCAGTTACAAACTTTTTACTGATCAGCATTGAATTTCGGCAAATTTGTATTTATCAGGTTTTTATTAATTTTAATTTAATCAATTAGACAATACTCAAGTAGTGAAATTGAATCTTTGGGCAAATGAAATAACTGTACGTTTTTGGCTGTTGGTTTATTGAAGTCTGATCCGAAGTTATCAGTTATCGATATTGAAGAACAATCGATAAAAATTATCGATTACTTTTTACCGAGAGATTAGGGAGTTTCAGGCGTTCGTAAACAAACAGCCAAAAACATGGTTTCCAGCATCCAGTTCATACTACACCAAAAATGAACTTTGATTTTAATAACAAATATTAGATAAATAGCCTACTGTAATAGTCAATATCGTAAGTAATTGATATCAATTATTCAATTTTCATATTGTGTCATTCATCGAATAATCTCAATTCAAGTGGATAGAATGTTGAGTTTCAAAAGATAGGTTAGGAATCAAAGCAATATTTTCGAACTGATGATTAAAAATATTAGAATTGGATGTAATGAAGTTGAAATTGTCACTGAAGTATGCGCCTCAGTCGATTTGGATGATGGGAAACTCTAGTTTCATTTAAAAAAAAATTTGAGTCGATATCTTCAAAAATAGCCGAGAAAAAAATGTGCTGATATACTGCACTTTAGCCAACTTACTTACGTTGACCAGTTCCTTCTCGTTCTGTACTCTGAACCAGTTCTTTCAGATACGTTCACCATTTCCTTTTGTCCTATCCAACGCGGGTTAAAATCCACCTCAACAGAAACCTTGGTCGTAAAACTGTTAGTAAAGAACTGTCGTTCGATTGTTTGGAATGATCTGTATCGTACACCTTTTCTACCCGTTCTTTTTGAGATCTATCCTCTTTCAAAAATCGGAAATTGGAACGAAATACGGAATAATTTCAGTTTCACGTTCACGGTTCAACGCATGCGCAATTTGAACTTTGAAGATCCACAATGAAACAGAAATTATTCATTTGAGGTTATAATTTCACCGAAAATTGTTTACCATTTTTATAAAAATCTTTCATTATTATCGAAAATATTCAAATTAAGTAACATTTTCATGGTTTTGTGATCTACTAGTCATTTTCCAATCATGAATAAAACCATGGAACTGGATGTTTGGAAAGGCGACTGAGGTTTACCCTCAGTCGATTTGGATTGTTTAGAAACTCTTGTAAGTAATAAAATTAGGAAAAAACTATTAAATTTTGGTAATAGTTTGTAATCTAAAAACAGTGATATGAAAACCTTGTAATTGGATTTAACTTTCCTTACAAGTTGAAGTAGGTAGGTTAACATAAGAGCTAACATTGAGATTTTCAATCGCCGTAGGTAGTCCTACCTAGGTCCTGGGGCCCTAGAAAGTTTCTTGAAATGTGTGTAATTTTATCAGTAGAAAAATAATGGATTACAACACAATAACCACGCTGAAATTATGTGTTCATTTCATGCTGGAATCAATAAACCGAAATTTCACTTCTCTCTAGTTTTGTATACTGTTTGATAATATGTTTTTCAAGAGTGGGTTTAGTCTATAAGCTTTTATCAATAATGTATTACTGTAATTGAAAAATTAATTATTTATTTACTTACAGGCATTTGTCAAATTTTGCAGCGTCTCGATAAAAAGTAAATCAAAAGTCGAATCCGTTTTGGAGTCCATCAGGAACTTTGCCACTTTTCAGGCATAATAAGCAAAAGTTGACAAATATTGACGAAATAGCTGGTCACTTGCAAAGAAAAGTGAGTATTTTCCTCCTCCCACAACTGTCTTAAGCCTGATTCACACATATAGTGCCGTGCCGCGATGGGGTTGCGATGGTGCTGTCGCCAGGAGCCGCTATCATTTCACATGTAGTGCCGCTCGGTTGGTGCCACGCCTTGTGCGACAAAGAAACATGATGAAGAACGAAGAGAGGTTGCTGAACGGAAACAGCCGAAGCTAAACAGCCCCCAGGCGGCATGATGCCGTGGCAGGAAGTTCACTTCTGCAACCTCATCGCGGCACGGCACTACATGTGTGAATCACTATGGCCGTTTTCCATGAGGAGCCGTTTTGGCGAATTCATCTGAAATCGAACGGCAGCAAACGCAATGTGAATCTTAATTCGTCAGTTATTATAGTCAATTTGTTTCTCGTAGGCCTAATTCAATCTTGTATTGCCTGTTTCACTAGAGTTCACTTTCAATCATTGCTTAGTTTTTTCGAGACAATGTATTACTAGCCTCGTATTGTAAAAAAATATAAATTTAAAATTGTTTGCTAGCACAAAACTGAATAATCTAAGGAACCCACCTAAAGCTGTAGGTCCACTCATCTCTCATCATCATCCTTCCCATTACCCACGCACAAGCTAAGAGTTTTTGTGGGCATCACCACAGCAAAAAATTCAACTTATTGTTAATTGTATTAGATGGAACGGCTATTCAATACATGGTTATTAATTGAACGAAAATCCAAATAATGTTATAAAAGATAGTAAAATAGATTTTAATATAATTATCTAGACTTTCGTTCAATTGATTGTTACGTAGTATTTAATATTGTAAATCTGGTTCATTTTCCTAAGGCACCTTATTTTTAATTTATCTATATCTTATCTCCGAGTTTAACACTTACAATTGGAATAGGCCTATTCATTTAATTATGGTGAATAAGCTTCATTTAACATTTCTATGGTAATGCTCTGTTTATTTCTTTTCTAAATATGTTTTTACATGTTATATACAGTATTTATGTGAAATTTAACAGAACATCATCTGTTACCATAGAAATGTTAAATGAAAGTTATTCGCCATCCGTCGAATAAAACTGAAATTAAATGTATATTACTGTATCAAATCTTCACATTCTCTATTTGGTTTATTCCATCGTATCAATTACTAAATATTTTCCAATTTTATATTTAATTTTCTGTATTATTTTTGAAGATTATTCAGGTACTATTTATAATATTAGTTATCTCTTCGTATTTTAATTTAGTTTTCCAATATTAGTGGTACATCCTATCACATCTTTTTATCACATGTTTAGTTACTAGGTATTTCCCAAGTTTCTATCACAGTTTACTATGATAATTATCTTTTGATTATTAATTAGTACTCTTCCAGTTTTCACATCAAGTGTTCAGTTGCTAGATATTTTTCAAGTCTCCTAACACAATTTACTATGATGCTTTTTTTATGATTTAGCCTAGTCATAAAATTTCAAAAATATCATTTTTTTTCTTTCTGTAATTTCACAGAATTTTAGTCCAGATTTTGCACTGAATAGCAAACAGACAGCGGATGTGGTGGCATTCAAATCTATGATAAAGGAACAGCTTTATCCTGCACTACAATTTTTTTGGTAAGTGATGAAAACTCGGGGTCTGTTGTTTTATACATGAATTGGATACGCTTATCATTATGTAATACTTGATGAGTGAAGAAACGTATCATCCTTTAGAAACCATTGTATCATGACGGATTTCTTAATTTAGAGATTGTAATCTGCGTGAATGATCTATTAAGTTCACTAATTTACCTGCCAGTTGCACGAAAATCCAATAGAACTAACCATCGTAAACTGACGCCATTGCATTGACGGCAGACTAATTGGATGTCATTGTATTGGTTCTGTAAGCCCTGCGCCCACTTCGCAACTGCTATCTGATTTCAGTCAGCAGCAATGTTGCCAGATGACATTTGGCTGTTTTTGGGTAATCGGGTGATCTAACCTATCAGCTAAAGTCATCTGGAAACGCTGGGTTGCTGACTAAAATCACATCTTAGCTGACTAAGATGACATCATTTTTCGGCGATTAAATTCAATTTAACTTTGTTGCAACTGGCCGTAAAGAGGTACGTTTTATTCGAATACATGTTTGAATTACTAACTTTTGTGGGATAGATGTTTAATATTGATACGTTTCAAACATTTGCTCAAACAATCTGCGAGGCTGAGGTTGCACTGCTGGGTTGTTACGTAGATGGCAGATGGTTTATCTATCGCTCAATCAATAACAATAGATATAGAACATGTAGAAAATTATCACAGCCTTCTTGATAAATCGTGTCAACCATCCAACATCCCAGGGAGCTGACGATCATAAGCTGAGCTGACTCATCTTCTAGGGGTAGAAGTAAGAGAAATCAGGGGAGTAGGATGTCGGCCGGTATTATTGGACCTAATTTTGGCGCTGTATTTGAAAACATCTACATAACTTCTTCCAAACCAACCTTAAAACCCAAAATCCGACAAAAATGTTGTTTTTGCCGTAAATATTATCTATATTCTCTCAACAGTTTTGATTTATACCGCAAAAGATACCATAAACTTTCAAAACTCTCCAAGAAAATTAAATTTAACATGATGGCTCTGAATTCAAATACAGCGCAAATTCGGTCCAAGTGTATTCGGTAATGAGATCGAGACACAGGATTCACCGTCTTTAACATAGGAAGGATAAGTTGTTCCACTCCATCAAAACATCTCCCTAACCACCTGCAGTGCGTCCCACGGTTAAGAGCTTCAACAATTCTTCATACATTTCAACATAGTTTTGGTTCAATATGACATGTATCTAATATAGATGGGCCAAAATTTCTTGGCCCTTAGCTCGACCGGTTCGAGCTATAGCGAGGGGGTAGTGCGGTTACGTTTCTAAAAATATTGGGCTACTACATGTACCGATCAGCTGAAAGCATAATCACAGTCAGGGGAGATTTAAAGATTTATAGTGGCAGGCAATGTTATTTATGCGATTAGTAGTAGACAGCTGCCAAGTGCCAAGAAATTTTGGCCCATCTATACCTTTTTTCTCCTTTCTTTTCTTATTTTTCTTCTTCTTCTCTTTTTTCTTCTTCATCTTCTTTTTTCATCTTCTCCATTTTCTTGTCTTTCTTATTCTTCTTCTTTATCTTCTTCTCCTTTTTTATCTTCTCCATTTTCTTCTTCTTCTTCTCATTTTTCTTCTCCATCATATTCTCCTCCTCCTCCTTCTCCTTCTTAAATTTGTGTTCTTCTTCTTCTTCATATTCTTCTCCTTTTTCTTCTTCGTATTCTTCTCCTTCAGCTTCTTCTCCTTCTCCTCCTCTTCCAAATAAAAACATGTTTATATTATAAAACTTTGCTTTTCCAGGTGGGTGGATGAGAAGAGCTACACCAATTTCACCCGGCCCTGGTACTGTAAGGTGCTGCCTTTCCCCCTCAACTTTCACTATCCGAATAAATACAAAGCAAAGGCCACTGACCTCATGGAAGCCATGTTCACTGATCTGCCACAAAATGACATCATACAAGTTGAGGTAGGCACATCATTCGCTATGGCGTCATTCTATTTATAAGATGATGACGGCATCCAAATTGAGGTAGGCTGATTTATTTATGAAGTTATATTATTTATTTGAATTGAGGTAGGCACATGAATTATGACGTCATTCTATATTTTATATAATGACGTAATTTAAAATGAGGTTTTCATTCTACTGTGTTAATTTATATAAATTCTACAGATTTATTATGTGTTTGCTCATCCTATAATCAGTTACTGAATGACTGAAAAATGTTTTCTCTTTTCTCATTGAAAACACTTAGACTAGGCTTATGAAGCAACACACACCGATTAGTCATTGCATCAGTGTGTGCTGCTTCATAAGCAACTACGTGAATTACTGTGACTAAACGTGACTAATCTCGTCTTGTTTTGTCTTGACTAACCGGTGTACGCCTAGCCTAAGTAATGTGGTTGGAACAAAATCGATGTAGAGTGTTTTCCATGGTTATCTGATGTGTCTAATTCAATAACAATAATATTTAATTTGGCGGATGGCATTAGATCGATAGAAAGAGAGATATTATTTTTTGCCATCGGACTCTACGGTCATCAGCAACGTCAAGAAATGATATCTCTCTATCTATCTCAAGCCATGAGAATGTATGCTACTATACGGGTGGCTACCGTACTCGCGACAAATGTTAAGGTTGGTTTTCGTTACTGCGACCGATAATCCCACTATGAATAGTTGGGATTTTCATCAATTGTATCTGGCAACGCTGCTCTATTATTAATTTGTAACCACTCTTTAGACAACCTGCGTATTCATCAATGTGTACTTCCAAGTCTAATCAAATCTTGGAAGATGAAACACCGCGCGTTGAGGATTCGCACTACACTACCAAGTCCTTCTTCAATCTTCAGTGGTGGATTACATCAAACTCTGGCAGAATGTAAGTAACTGACTGGTATTCTCAACATCAAGTTGAACCTTGATACTTTTTCTTCTTTGTTCAATCAGTTGTTTTGATGCGCGTTTTTTTCAATAGAATTGCATTCAATTGAACAGCTGATTTGTTAACTAACCCACACACTAGGCAAGCCTTGCTGCAATATAACAGTGGATGTCTAGTGTCAAGATACCTTACTGTAACCAGGTATTCAAATCATGATTATTTTATGTGATAATTTGATGAAAATATAAATCGTGTACAAAATTTATGATACAACATGAATATTACATTACTCTGATTTCTATCTATGTTATTACTTCATAGACTTGAATCCTAAGACTATTTTCTTCTCAATCTTGATTGGAGTGTTGTAAGTGAATGGTCTTACCAATAATGTTTGTAAATTGACCAATCCCTTGTTGTTTCCCATAGTCAATATAGAAATAATTTTATATCGATTGTGAGTTGGACAAGTTTGATTTGATGAGAAGCAACACAATAATCTTGCTTAGAACCAGTTGATCTGTGTATTGATTTGTAGTGTGATTTTTTAGTTTTCTTACGAATGTTTTCTTTTCCAGTGTATTCAAATCTAGGAAGAACAAGCGCAAAAAAGGAATCTCACTACACTAACTGGCCCTTCTTCAATCCTCAGCGGTGGATTACATCAAACTGTGACAAATTATAAATCATCAATGAAGTATTCTTCAGGTTAGTTCAAAATATTTACTGTGCATGTTGTAGCCTACTGCATTTAGCAATATTGAAGCGGTGTGTTTCTGTGTTTCTCTAGAGTCTCGAGTCCATTTGCGTCTCTCCTAATAATGCGATACAATTGGATTTTTTCTATTCTTCATGATGAACCTGGAGGGGGGGGGGTACGGTTGAGCAAATTAAAAATGTGTTGTCTTGAATTAGAACAAAATTGATACTAAGCGACTTGACAAGAATTCTAGACATTAGTTAGTAATAATTCGACTAGAGTTTCGACTAGACAATTCATTACAGACTCATTGTTGAAAATACTGAAATAGCGTCCTTGCAATTTTCAAGAACTTGTATTTGCATCGATGCGTTTTTCAAGCACTTGCCGTTTTTTCTTTCTTTTTTTTCGAGGGTAATTTCCACATGAGCTCTGGGCTTGTGCGTGGGTAATGAGAGGGGTGATGATGAGAGATGACGACTGTTTTTAAGCAGTCGGGACCGACGGCTTTTCGTCTCCGAAAGACGGGAGTGTCCATTTCTGTCAAAATCCGTTCCGGCAACTATATTCGATCTTGGAACCTTTGATTATCAGACAGGCGCTTATCGCCCTCGCCCAATTCATTTCAGATTCGTTGTTGAAAATACTGAAATAGCGTCCTTGTAATTTTGTAGAACTTCTATTTGTATCGATGCGTTTTACAAGCACTTCTCTGTAGATAGATTAGTCCTTCCATTGATTCTAGTCACATCCTAGCTTAATTTTATTTTTTGAAGTATCTCTTCTTTCAGCATGCTTGTTAGATTTGCAAACCTACTTCGCCCTAGGCTATTCATGTGATAAATATGAATTTTTCGAAGTATATTAATTTGATGAATGTCATCAACTAGAAATTGTTTTTCTAGAGAGCTATATGGAACTGTTTACTGATTGCGTTCGACGTTGTATATTGTGTGTCCTACCATTGCATGTTTGGCTCCGTTTTACTCGTTCCACTGTAATTGTGAATGCACTAGCATGAAAGCTTGCCGACTAGTTGCATGAGCATGGCTTGCAGATGCTTGGAGATTGGAATAATGTTGAAAAATAAAAGTCCTAAACATCGCCCCATTTATTTTACAGGGACAAATCGGGATTCATCACTGGAAATTATTATTTCATCTAAATAAACCTTTCCTTGTTATTATTTTTTTGTTTTTGTCATTTATTAAAACTATTCATTTTTGTTTGAATATTATTTATTATTTCATTTTTTTTAAATTATTATTTCATCTAAAAAAACCTTTATTATTTTATGATTTTTTACATTTCATTTTTATTTTTCATTTACTTTATTCATTATTTTGCTGTCATTATTTGTAACGGTCCATTTGTATTGCCAATTAGAGGTTTAAATTGCCTCTCATTTTTTGTTCATTTCGAAATTCACCTAATCATTTTTAATCTCCCCTGTTTTTGAATATCATCTTTCAACGTCATGATTTAAAATGAAACTATCAATTATTTGAATTCTTGATTCAAAAGAGTATTAGCAGCGTACCCATTGATGAACCTATAATTTATCGAGAACTGTTGCCTAAGTTCAAGTAGAGAGGCACTTGCGGTGGTGAGAGCGCTCTCCTAGATCAGTCTAGGCTCTGCACCTGCAGTCTACATTGATCTACGGCCATTCAAAACGACTCGGCTTCAACAAAACACTGATCGTTACTCTTGAATGACAGACTTGACGCCGGTTTTTAATTATTGATTAATTTTGAAGTGGCAGACTATATATTATTCTGTAATTAACATCTGACTCTCGTAATTATTTATTCTATTTTCTTGTTATAGATATAGAGGATGGTTAACTTCTATCAATATATTACACTCTGAGTATCTACGTTCAATATTGAATTTACTCAATAAAGGCTGCGGTTACATTGGATGCTAGTTGCGAGTCTAATATACTCACACTAGACAATCACTGTTATAATGCTATAAATCACGATATGAGTGTATAGTACCTTTCGCTTCTAATTTGCATCCAATGTAATACGGCCTTACTGTTAGTATAGAAAATGAGTTTTCAGAGATAGAACTTTGATTAAAATGTTATAGAATATATCATTTGATACCTCTCAACGAATGTCAATTCTTTCAGTTAGGTTTCAATCTTGAGGTAACTTATAATTATTTTTTTATTGAACCTGTTGATTATCAAATATTCCCACAATCATTGCTGTGCAATTAAAAGCATGTCAATAACTAATTGGACTTCTATCAGTTGAACTGGATTAAATCAAGCGCGAAACCAACTGATGATTCAATGGATCTTGTTCTGTACTTTCTATTATATTCCTGAAAATTTCTCATGACGTAGGCGGATTTTGCATAAAGTTGGTTCATTTTGCTAAGGCACCTGCACTGACTATGATTTATCTCATTGCAGCTTTTTTTTAATGTTGAAAGTGTGTAAAAGAACTCACATTTTTACTTTTATTTTAATATTCATATAAACGCACAATAAACCCCTTGCGGTTCATGTGAGAGTTGATTTTATCATTTATTCTTTATTTTGAGAGTACCTGTGGTTTGTACAATTTTATGCTCCTGTTTTTTGGGGTCTATTCTTAAGAGTTATAATGAGTGGTAGTGGAATATGTTTCATTATCAATCCATTTGGTGTCTTAGCAAAATAAACCAACTATACTGTAATACCTGAATTTTGAATTTCACTTGTTTTGAAGCGATTGATTCCAAAATCATCCTCCCAAATTAAAAGGTAAGTTGTTGGTAGCCTATGATGTTAGTTGTTTATTCCACAATTCATTATTTAGCAGAGAACCATGGTTTCATGACCTAGACTAGACCACACATTGATTTTAAAGTAACTTTGACCGCTTGCAGTTACCATACTGAATTTTTACACTTTCAGTCCTTATTTTAATGGTGAATAAATTATCCATGTTCAATGAATGTTGGATCTATCTCTTTAATTTATATTATAGGTATTGAAAATTATTATTTGTATATTTGTTATGATCTAATTATTTCTTTAATGAAAGTTTTCTTCAAGGCCAGATTCACTTGATTTATTCACCATCAAAACATTAGAAGTCCATAACATTAATTCTTTGTGATTGAGGTCATTGAACCTTGGTTTGTGTGTGCTCATGACTTGTGGAATTAGCAATGTGTTATCCCAAGGTCCTACAATAATATATATTATGGAGAATTGAATCATGCTGCGCCATTTTGCCACGTAAGTACCTATTTGATAGTGTTGTAGACATGTCCAGGGGCTCGTTTGTCCTGAAAAACAGTAAGAAGGCGATTACACACGCCTGAGGTTGATGCATAGTACGGTATGCTAATCATATCATGTTGTGTAAACCACCTTTCTCCTATTTTTACAGGACTTCTATGGAACAGTTTACTGTAGTATAATAAGCTGGACGCACACCTGAGGCGCGATGCGATATTTTGCATCCAAATGCCTCTTTGGGTCGTGGGTATGAATGGAAGAAAAGCAAAGCAGCCTCCCTAACCAATACAAACTGCGTCGCGCTGCCTCAAGCTGTCCAGCCTAATCAAAATCGTCATGATTAGGCCAAGTTGTACTATGTACGGCCCACAAAACCAGCATGACCACCTACAGACTTCCCTTTTCCAGTGACGCTACTGAGTTGCGTATTAGATATTCAATCATAAAGAGCTAGCACGATCAGATAAGCGCTGCTTATTTCTAATTTATCAGAAGTTACGTGCTTGGAATCAGCAGCACGATTATCTGTGCGCTGAAAGTGAGGTTTGGTTGGTAGCTCTGAGCCTGCCCTTAGGTTGATCTTGGGCCTGTTTCTTGAAAATTATTAAGGAAGCCTATAATGCAGGAGTAAGGCTGAACACACACGATGTATAAATTTTATTCATTGTAAACTATCCCATCTATGTAGGTTATATTGTTTCTATCTGCTTCCCCTGTATTACAGGTCTTGTAGCCTACATTTCATGAACAGGCCCTTGGAAGGCTAACTTGTATTTCATATGATTCATCATTAGAAGAATAACTCCTCAAATACTGTAGATCCACTGTTTTTCAATAATATGGCATAAAATATCGACAAAACATCTGTCATCAAAACGAGGTGAACAAAACATCTTTTAACCATTTTAAGCCATGTTCTATTTTTTATATTGCTTATAAATTGATGATTCTCCACTTTGAGAATCAAAATTTTTAAATGAGATTTTCCAAATACAATTTAAAAGCAATCTGTCATCCTTTCTTATTTTGAAATTGATCAGTTTAAAAGTTTTGAATATTAGAATACAAATGGCTGCCTCTGATGCAGGCTAGCCACAACGCTAAAAGCTTTGGAACTACTTTGTAAGTTGGATAATCATGATTCTCAGAAATTATTGAAATGAATCAAGAATTTGATAGATTTTAGTCATCAATCCTTTTAGTGATCAGCAATTTGAATTCTTCAAGTTACATGATTGGAATCAGCGCGATTACTGTACGCTGAAAGTAAAGTTTGGCTGGGATGGTACAAAAGTGTCCCAGCGACATTCTGGTCCACCACTCCAAGGATTCCAAACGACATTTTGTCCCATTTTCACTGACGACATTCTGTCCCACATTCCTGAGATGGACCAATATGTCGGCTGCATTCACGACATTTTGGTCCAATCTATACTCCTTCACTTTCCGACAATTTGTACCAACGACATTCTGTCCCACATTCCTGAGCTGGACCAATATGTCGGCTCCATGCACGACATTTTGGTCCAATTTAATTCCTTCACTTTCCGACAATGTGTACCAGCGACATTCTGTACCACGTTTCATCTGCAATATCGATTTAGGCAAAATATCGACTGTTGAACTTCTAGTCAATTAGAATTGTAAGTGTGACGTCATCAGATCCCAATCCGACATTACATGTTTAAAACATTTTGACACTGACATTTGAAAGTGTATGCAGTCAGTTTTTCGAATAATATGCTTTTAAAATAAAAAATTATAATATTTTGTCTTTTTCATAGGGTCATAATTTAATTATGTATTCATTAAAGCGACAAAACAAGGTTAAGTGACTTTTGAAATTCTTGTCAGTATTATTTATGATTATTGCAATAAATATATATACCAATGGTAATCATGATATAGATAACTTATAGATTAATTAACATAATTATATTGTCGAGTTTACAGTTGATTTGAAAGCAAATTGGTGAGAATCCAAAGCTAAGAAATACAGCATCCTATGAAAATAAGTCATAATTGGACTATCTTCCTTTTCAAAATTCTCAATATCATGCATAACAATCTTATACAATTCAAATTTCGAGACATAGGTTTTATATTACAACCGACCGGCTCACGAATTACGAATTTTATACCAATATATATCGATATATGAATGTGAATCGATGGAAAATATCGATATTCACGCATTCTTGTGATGGACCAATATGTCGGCTCCGTGCACGACATTTGGTCCAATCTATAAGTTCTTCGATTTTCCGACAATTTGTACCAACGACACTTGTCCTGTCCCCACATTCCTGAGTTGGACCAATATGTCGGCTCCATGCACGACATTTTGGTCCAATTTCACTTACATCTGGTTCACTTTCCGACAATGTGTACCAGCGACATTCCTGTCCCACATTCCAGAGTTGGACCAAAATGTCCATGAATGACATCTCATCCCAAAAATGGGACAGAATGTCGTCAGCCTGGGACCAAACTGTCGTTGGACATTGGGACAAATGGCACATTCCCGTTTGGCTGCTAGCTCTGAGGCTTGAACTTGGACTTGTTCCTTGAAAATTATTAAGGAGCCCTATAATAAAGGGGTAGTGGCTGAATTTTACGATTCTAGTAGACGTTCCACTTATTAAAATTGAAAAAATACAATTTGATTTCTTCAAAACCAATCAATCATCCTTTCTTACTTCGAAATTTTGAATATTGCGGTTACGAAATGGCTGCCTCTGATGCAGGCTAGCCACTACGTTAAAAACTTTTGGAATTACTTAAAAACTTGAATAATCATATTATGATTTTTTCGAACTTATTGAAATAAATCAAGATTTCTGATAAATTTTAGTAATCAATCCCCATTAATTATTTTCATTTCTATTCTGTGAAATTGAAATTAAATAAGATGACTATTATAATAGATCATCATAATAATATATTATGTATATTATGATGGTGGTTAGGGAGGGTGACATTTTGTCCCAACGACATTTTGGTCCATTTTTGGGACAATGTCGTTTCATGCATTGGTCCATCAGGAATGTGGTACAGAATGTCGTTGGTACACATTGTCCGAAAGTGAAAGAGTGTGAGTGAATTGGACCAGGATGTCATGCACGCAGCCGACATATTGGCACAACTCAGGAATGTGGGACAGAATGTCGTTGGTACACAATGACGGAAGGTGAAGAAATATAAATTGACAGCCGATATATTGGTCCAACTCAGGAATGTGATACAGAATGTCGCTAGTACACATTGTCGGAAAGTGAAGGAATATAAATTGGACCAAAATGTCGTTGCACGGAGCCGACATATCGGTCCATCACAGGAATTTGGTACAGAATGTCATTAATGAAAGTGGGACAAAATGTCGTTTGGAATCCTTGGAACAGTGGACCAGAATGTCGCTGGTACATTTTTGTTTCATCCCGATGGCGATGGTTATGTTCATGCAAGATTCTTCTTATTATAAGATTGTAGAGGAATATATTTTTATTACTGTTTGTGAATTTTAAAAAATGAATTGATACAGATTCAAGTCGATTAACGAACATATATTTAAAATCGAATTCGAATTATCTTGTTCGATACTTTTTCGTAGTGGCTATCCTGCATCAGAGACAGCCATTTTGTAACCGCAATGTTCAAAAATATTTCTAAATTCAATTTTGAAAAAGCGTTTAACAGTCGACTCTCGAACTGGGTTATAATATCCTCATCACCTTTATTTAAATAATATTTTAAATTTATAATACCGTAACTTGAAGTAGGAAACACCCGTCGATGTTGCAATATGAAATCTGTTTTTTACCGTGAATATAGAGAATCTTCTTATGTCAACATCGTTTCTGATGATGCACATAATCAGTGGCGAAACAGCCACAATTTAATGACAATGTGAATAGTTTTTTTTTTAGAAAGCATTCAACTATGAATTGAAGAAATTGATCTTAACTTCAAATAAATAGCATAATCCATTCAAATTATTTTCAATGAAAAGTAATTATTCTTTCTAACTTTTATTTGTAGAAATAAAATTTATTTCAAAATTTTCTTGCTAAAAATTGATTTTAATTTGCACCTTTCCTCCACAGTTTCACTGATTGCAATCGTCAAGCAGGAGAAATGCTGTCATCATCATCAGCTCCTTTCTGATGCAGTTCCCACCAAAGCTGAGTGCCTTTCTTATTCTCTTATTTCAAAATTTATTCTACATTTAGGCCTAGTTGATCGATTACTTTTTTCATAATAGATGGATGAGTCTATGCAAATTATTAGACTAGACTACTATATAGACGAAATAACTTTCTAATGGATACAGACTGAAAATTTAAAAAAATCTGTGATCAATCAGCAAAGGATTGTAATATTTTAATTGAATATGGTAGGCCTACATTATTTCTGAAATAATGTTCAGCTGCATTTTTGATAAATATTTGTGATATTTCCTTTATTAGTGCATAGATTGCCATTAGACAAATTATTGGAAAATAATAATTAGAGCTAATTTAAAATTAAGCTTAATTTAATTATCTAATTTAAAATTTATTTTAATTAGCTAAATTAAAAGAGCTGAAATAAAATTAGAGCTCTAATTTTCATGAGTTCAAGTGGTGATTAAGCCCTTTCGAGGTGGTTCCACCAAGCTGCTGTAGTGTTCTGGGTGGAGTCCTAACCACGAGAATTTTATACCACTGCATACTCCTATAAAGAAGAACTCACGAAGAGACTTTGAAAGTCTACAAGATTAATCTTAAAGTAATATATTTTGGAGGCTATTTAAATAAATAAATTCATCTTATCTGTGATATATTCAAATTTTGTTGTGTTTAATCAACTGCATTTTCTTCCAGCTTGACTCCAATAACATTTCAGTTAATTGGGGGCGGAAAATTAATTTTTATCTTGTATGTCACTTGTGAAGCAAATTCATAGGGGATCTATACTCCAATCTGAAGCATCGTTATTCAACTCTTTCTACTTTATTTTTATTTTTGGATAATATCATTTGTAGGAAAAAAAAAATCAAAGGATGGTGTCTCATTCTGATTTTATTTCTTATTGTAATACTTCTAAATTGTAGACCCAGGGATATAACATTGATTTTTATCGAAATTAGAACAATAAATTTTGAGTGTTATCAGAAAGTTTCAATACTCTTGGGGTATCAACTGTGTCTTTGGAGCTATATGATGTGCTGAATCCTCTTCAAAGGCTGATCACTAATGAGTCAAAAGGAAGAAATTAATAAATCTCTTGAAAACGTTTTGTAGGAGTCATTAAAGGTCTTGAGAAAGGTAATTCTCATAGTCCTTGCCTGATAAGAATATTGAAAATGAAAGCATTAATAAAAATAATTTGATTATCCTAATAAAACACTTCAATTTTTTAGAAATCAACCAGTAGACTACCTACTATTTTTTATACGAAATTCCATCCTCATCAATAGTTAGAGTTTTAATGTAGGTGGTGTTTCTGATTAATATTTTGGTGACACATTAACTTATCAATGATTTATTTGATTAGTTGGTGTGTCACCAATTCATTCATTAATACTATTTTTGAATGTTTTTCAGAGCATCTCTCACTGGAGCCGAGATGGACACTAAAGTGATAAAGTGAACAAAATTGTAGTGCAGTGTTGTGTGGACATAATATAGTGCTTAGAAGACTAACTCTGGATTCTGTGGACTTGCTGGTTGCTGGGAGGGCGCATCCGCTACACTCTCAAGGTGCGACACTCTTTTATTATTCTAAAAATATTTGTTCGTAAAATTATTTATTTATAAATAACACAATTTTCACTTCTTGATTTATCCTGATAGTATTTCTTTATTTCAAGATTCTTTTTATTGAAAATTAGATCACCTTCCCTCCATAGACTCTTTATCATATTATTACAAGAAAATCTTAAATTCTTATTATCTTTGATAATGATATGAATCATATTTATTTATTTCCATTCTTCCATAATTCATTCTTAATAGATCACTTTGATTTCTATAGCTTTTTTTTTCTTTTTTTTTTTCTGAGGATGATGCCCACATGAGCTCTAGGCTTGTGCGTGGGTAATGAGTGGGGTGATGATGAGATATGACGACTACTTTTTCAGGCAGTCGGGACCGACGGCTTAACGTCTCCTCCGAAAGACGGGAGTGGCCGTATTTGTCATAAAATCCTTCCGTCAACCAGGCTCGAACCCTGGCCCAATGGATTTTATCTGACTGCTGATAACTTATCAGTCTGACGCCTTAGCCGCCTCGGCTACGAACCACTCCAAAACACCACATTGGAAAATTCTGCTGTGAATTAGGTCTAATTTTGATATTTTACAAAAATTTAATGTATTTTCATTTGTGGTATTCCATAATCATTCTTCACTAATTGATGAATTTTGTTTGTTTACAGGTTTGAGTTTATACCAGTTCGGTGAGTCATTAATTACAAATTTTCTGCATGCCACACAAAACATCCTCACACACTTCAAAAATTCTTCAAACTTCAAATTACATTTCAATTCTTAATACTTTCAAAGCTCTGTAGACCAAAAGATTCATCTCTAAATTTATCTAGCCTTCAGTTGTGTATTTAAATTTGATTTGCAATAAATTTCTCCAGTATTTAATTGAAAGAAATGTGCTGTACAGCTTTACTGGTGGGAGGTTTTACAGCGTTGCCATGTCGTTTCGAAAGGTTTCATACTTCGCGTTTTGTTTTGTATAGGATTCCAGTTTTGCCATTTTAGGTTGTCATAGAGAAAACGTTGAAAATTGTCAAATAATGACAACGTCGCGGTTTTTCAGTTTTCCTACCAGTTAAGTTGTCCAGCACTGACTATTCCCATTTCTACAAAATTATAAAAATTTGTTGAATTTTTACAGTAGATGTCTCTCAAGTAGATGTATTTTTCTCATTTATCTTGAGATGCATCCACTTTTTCATTCTCAGTCTCATACAAAATGAACTAATTCATCAATTTTTGTTCACATAGGAGAATGTGTGTGAGGTTACACTGCATGGTGTCAGCATATGAGACACAGTAGTTGCTTGATTTTTACACTACACCAACACAAAAACACAGCAGGAACTGCTCTATTGTCAGCGGAGAACTTCAATACCCCCATTTTAGGATCTCAATTATTAGGAATTTTGGACTCTTCAAGTCAGTCAGAATTTCTATTTCTTGAATCTAATTTTTCTCAAACAGGTATTTATTATTTTATCTGAATCAGGTTTCAAGTTTGCATAGATTACATTAGTAGAAGTTACATAATAAATTAACGTAAAAAGCATCTTCTCAAATTTAAATTTAGGATGATTCTTGATTATAAAGTTCACATTATTTGATTGTTATAGAATTTTAGATTAAATTATCTTACAACCAAAGTAATTTTGATAAAAACAGGATATTTTCTTAATTTTTACTACAGCAGGATAGATTTTATATTAATTTCTTAAATCAAATCATTTTTAAAGTAAAAGCAGGATAGCGTTTTCATATCAAAGCAGGCTAATTTTATTTTTGAATAGAGCAGGATAATATTTTCAGCACCCTCTTCAGCTACAAGACATCAAGGACCCCCTTTAGGATCTCAATTTTTAGGAATATTCGACTCTTCAAGTCAGTCATGGTTTCTTTTTCTAATTTGAGTGAAAGACATCAATAGGTATTTTCCGTAAGAGTAGGTTAATTTTCAGGTCCCTCATCAGCTCCAAGTCATCATCATCATTACTCCTCGACCCTGACACAAATTTATTTTGTTTTCTTGATTCTAAAGTAATTTTCTTCTTTGGATTAAAATCCACATCAACTTCAAATATAATTTTTATAACTGTTGATCATTCAGATTGAAGTACTAGTAAACTCGTATTGATTATCAAGATTGATGTATTTATCACTTGATATAAATCAGGAACCAAGAGAAATTGGAGCTGGAAACCTTATGGTGATAACTAAAGGTGGCAATAATTTATTCTTGGATTTTGATTGCGCTCCCATTATTGGTTCATAAATGTAATTTGAAATCAAAGCGTAGACTATCATTAATTTTTTTCCAAATTTTCATTTTTGAATTAAAAAAAATTTAAAGCTAAATTGAGATTTACTCTTTCAAATATAAACGCTTTATTTCTTTGAGCGGTGGTTCAGGGTCCCTAGGTTGCTGCATCGACCTTCAGCTTCAAGTCATCATCATCATCGTCATTGTCGACATCATCATGGACTTCCTTGCCCTTGCCCTTTTTTCATTATCCGTTTGAAATTTTCAATATAAATTCTATCCTTCTTAAAAATAAATATTGGAAATTAGAAAATAAATTCTATTTCTTGTAGAAGTCTGACCGATTTCAATAATAGATTCACCAAGAAAGTAATTGATCTAAAAATGAAATTTTATATGCTTATTCCAACTACAACATTGTATTAGTTTTAAAATCGCGCCTTCCCTTATTCTATCCCTTTTCAATAAGGTATGAGAGACAATATAATCACTCACACCAATACAGCCAGACCCTGTAGTGAGCAGAAACTGTCAATCATAGATCTGGAACTCATTTCAGTGGGCCTGGCATGCTGATGTGAAGCTTCCAGGTCAGTGAGAGAGACTCACTCCTTTTTC
Organism: Laodelphax striatellus; assembly: GCA_017141395.1. Lineage (NCBI taxonomy): Eukaryota > Metazoa > Arthropoda > Insecta > Hemiptera > Delphacidae > Laodelphax > Laodelphax striatellus. The sequence continues at coordinate 66,034 of JADWYY010000021.1, forward strand.
AATAATGTCCCTCTTCTTCAGGGTCCCCATTATCTAGAAGTAGGAAATAATTGATCAGCAATTTTTTTAGGGTTTCAGCATTCATATGTTAGTCAGGTCCCTTCTGGTATGTCAATGCTCAACAGACCTGGAATTTGTCTCATTTTTCAGAGCCTAATTCGAGTGAAAGACAGCAATGACAGCCACCAATGCAGCCAGACCCTGGGGTGGTTGTTAACTGTTGATCACTGGGAGCTTGGATCTCATTTCAGTGGGCTAGGCATGCTGATTTGATGGTCCACCCCGTCTCTCTACCAATCTCCTTTTTCCCTAGAACTTCCTCATCCCGGTCTGTTGGAAGCAAATTTTTTATTTTATTTCCACGCTTCTGCTGTAGTTTTTAGAGTGCATGATGTTCTCAATTTTGCATGGTTTGCGGCTTGTATTTTGCCACATTTTCAATGTTATTGTGAATTTATGTATCATGATATATTCAACTGGGAATATTCATGACCATGTGAATTGAAGGCTAGGCTCGAGGCTCCAATTGAGCTGGGTAGATTCTTAGTTATTAAGGACGCATTTCTGACCAAGTGTCACCACTCTCTATTAGTTTTAAGCTTAGTACAAATCGGTTGAGAATATTGTAGTTTTAAGCTTTTATAATAGTGCAGCGCGCATCCTTAATTTTTTTTAAGCTATTTATTTCAAGTGATGTCCCCAATTTCATTAGTTATTAAGTCTTTTCTCTATGTCTAGTATTAAGGTTCCCCTTCTCATCCTTGTTCTAAACTAATATTGTGCGAGTCTTTTCAGGGTATTTTAACATATATTTTTCGTGATAATTATATATCATACACGGGTTTCTTCGACTAATTTGCTTGTTCTATCAGAAGTTTTTCTGATAATATTATTTTTTTCTGTAAAACCAATTCAACATCGAATTTGTAGGAAGAAAACATACAAAATGAATGGAAGAGGTAAGAATATATTGAGAATAATTATTGTGCTTTAGAATAGGAATTTACTTCTTATTATTTATTGAAAATAATTATCATTGTAGGGTTCTTTTAGGATACAATTAATCTGTATGGTTTCAAAGAGTTTAGAGCTATACATAATTAAATTCTTGTAATTATTTCCAAAATTAAATTATCAAGTGACATATAGTTAAACCTTGTACGTCATTGCATATTTTGAACTCAGTTTATTCCTATTCCTTCTCATCACATTTATTTGTATCAAAATAAATGATTTATTCCAAATCAGAATCATATTGAGAAGTATCCGCTATAAAATTACAAGGATGTAAAAAAGTACAAAAATTAGGTGTAAAAATACAGGAAAATTAATCTATTACTGTATCTGAAATATTATGCCTCTCTTATTCTTTATCTAATCTCAATAATGTACAGTCTAGTTGAATAATTTTCAAAATTACTTACATTTGTTTATCAATTTTCCTGATTCTAATCTCAGTCTCGTTTCTTTTCCATCATCAATGCCAGTGATGCTAAGCATCAACGGTGGTTCGGAACCCACCTAAAACTGTAGGTCCACCACTCTGTGATTTCAAGGAAATCTCATCCTTTCAATCATAGAGATGCAAGTTCTGACTTTTGTTAGGTTTTGACAATTTGTCAATTTTTGAAATTTTTCCAAACCTTTGGTGGTTAGGGGTGGCTGTGTGGGGTGTTGGGAGGCCACCGGGGGGTCACTTAATGCCCCTCAAAAGCAAAACTGTTAATCTAGAACTTTTGTATTTTCCAGTTGAAAAGATCTTTACATATTTTTGTGGTTTCAACAATTAAATAAAATTCATCACGGTTGAAACAGAATGAAGTGATTGAAGGAGTGTGACCTTTTACACTAAAATCAATATGGATGATAGAATCTTCAATTAATGAATATATATAGGTATGTAAGTGTGCTGATAAAAGAACAAATATAATTTAATACAGATACTGTATAATAACAGTGTGGCCATTGATGTCACACTTTTGATTAGTTAGCTTGGTCAAATCCAACCATACTTTTGCCAATTCCCATAAGATTTGCATTGAAATGAGAAGCTCATCATATTATGTTATGGTGAGAGATTAATTTCTTATCTAGAATTTGCTTTTACCAGTTTTAGTTTTCATAATTTTAAGCTTTCGTCACAATACTAAGAATAGAGAGACAATTTTTGATGTTGTTTCTCTCGAAATAAGTTTGACAAATGAGTGAATGGGTTAATGTTTGCATGTAATCCCGTATCAAAAAAAAAAAAAAAAATGGCAAAAGTATGGCGGTGGCGGGAATAAAAAATATTCCAATGCAATGTTATGGAACCATTCACATCAATGACCACACTGTTATTATACTGTACAGTCTCTGTATTATTTGAGGATGTCTATAATCACTATCTGCTCTTCCCAATTTGCATATATGGCCTCTAAATGTGTTGATACACAATTTAAGGTGCAATCCAAACTACAAACCGGCAGCGTTGTCCAAGGATCTTATTACTTATTTAACTTTAAAGCAACTCACTAGACATGCTTATCGAAATGGTGTACCTTTCGAAGTCAGTCGCATTATTAAAGGTTTTATCAGTGGATGGAATTCAATAAAAAATCGCTAGTCGGGTACTTGAGGCTTTATGAATGTTTCATAAAAATATATAATTTTATTTTATTTCTTTACACATTTATTGTTGTATATTACTGTTATCATTACAATAGCTCTATGTATTTTATCAATTAAAAAAAAATTGGATCCATGAGAATCCTACAGTAAGTTGAATTGTTCTCAATCTTTTTACTCTTTAGTAAATACATTTTGGACATGGCTGTATGTACCAATATTATAGTTTTAGTTTCAGCTGAGGAGGTAGTAGTGATTACAGACTGTATAATAACAGTGTGGACATTGCATATCACACTTTTGATTGGTTAGCTCGGACAAATGGACCATACTTTTGTCAATTATTGTTACCTGAGCTGCAGGTTAAGCTGCAGACTCACAGCTTCGTATCAGAAATGGTCGCAATTTATTCTCTTTGCTCGGTGGGTCTTTCATACGTGAGGGCTTGATACAGCATTTTCTGGAACACCCTGTAGATGAAAAAACACTTGAATGAATGAATAATTCTAGGGCACTGCTTCATAGAACGTGAAATACATGTGAAATGACGAACCACTAGATCTGATTTCGCGAAAGACATCCATTGTTCAACACAAAAATAGAATAGTATTTTATTTTTTTTTGTAATTTGGCGGATGATTCTCGGCTCTGTCTGGACAGTCTGCGAGAGCTTCTCGGCCCAGCTCACAGTGCATTTGAAAAAAATAACAGATCTGACATGGTAGTTCATTCCTATTAAGATAGTCATATTGGAGAAGCGTTTGCGCGCGTAATCAACGAACATGTGCCTGTCTCTCGATTCAACCCCTAAATTAAAAACAAATTACTATGAGTAGTGAGATCAAATGTGGGGTTCTTCTGCAAAAGACCCAGAATTAAATCAAAATAAGCATGATACACAAAATATTTTATGATTACTTGTAGGCTATATTATCATCATAAAAATTTTGGCTTTTTATCGGTGGGGAGACCCTTACGGGTAGGTTCCACCTCGCCTTATCTTTGTGTTGGTCACCCATCCAAGAGCGGTCTTGAGTGTTCGTGACTTAACCTCATGATTAATCAGCAACCGCTCTCACCGAGCGACCAAACACAGCTTCACAAATTATAAAGTATCCAGTATAGTTTTCATTGATATAAACTGCCAGTGAGTTCATTTTCGAAGATTTTTGTACTGATGAACCAAATTTGCATTTACGATATTCAAAAATGTATTGAATGTAAATGTAAGAATGAAGAAAAATAAAAGATTTTCTTATACGGTACTGAATTTACTAAGAGTGCTTCACAGCGGAGTTCTGAAGTTGGTGAATCGTTTATTGAACTTTCTATGTAGGTAGTGAAGGTGTTATTATCCATACTGAATATAAATACTTGAAGTTGTCAAAACCACAGCTTTATTAAAACAACGAGATACCGGTTTTGGTTGTTACACCATTGTCAATCTCTAGTAAACTATTTTACTAAAACTGTGGTTTTGACCACTTCGACATGATATTTTAGAATGATTTATTGTATATAATCACTGTAAAACTGTAAATTAATTCTATTAATTTCTACCTTTCCTGATCTTGTTAATGTTTTGTTTCAGACGCAGAATTTGTAAATTGCTTCCAAAGCCAGACGTCTGATACAATTATTAAGGCTTGTTTTAAGAGAACCAAAAGCATAATATTTTTCAGAAAAACAAGAAAACATGAATTTTTTGGAAATTTTCTGAAACTAAAAGAAATGAATTGGATCAATAGGCTAGGCCTACAGTAAGTAAGAGTTTATGAACTTATAATAGACACTGATAAATAATAATAGACCTAGCAATTAGGGAGATATTTGCGGTTGAACAACATCCATGAAAGACATAATGCTCTATGAACTACAAATTTTCATATAGAATTTACCACAATTTAAATCTTTAATTGTTTTACTACCGTGGCGCCTTTGAACGGTGCAGATAGATAATTGTCTCTTGAAAAAATCAAAACATGTAACAAATCATAAACAGCGACCACATAATACAATTGTATTTGTATTATGTGGTCACTGTCACTGATCATAAATTTGAGCAACAAGTCTCCTCTATTTGAGAGTCTGCGCGTGTCTATTAATTTTTTGAAAATACCCTCACCTCATACCCATATGTTACACTCCCCTGATTTAAGGAAAAACAATGAGTTATTGACATATAAAACTGATTACTCACCTGTTTTTCTACATGAGAGGTAGTATCGCATCAATTTATCTTTCAGTTACAACTTACACTCTTTATCCAATATTTTGTCAATATGAATTGCTGTTGCTGGTTTAGCTTGATGACGCGACGATTGGACAGGAATTGAAGTGGTGGGCAATCTGATAGTAAACTGTAAACTGGTTGGTTGATGGCTAGTTTTGCAAAACAAGTGCAAGAGCCTCGCCTACTTATAGAAGCAGCAACAAGCTGAAAATATTAATCGAGGACGTATTAAAGTATTATCACCTATGCACAAGCGCAAGTCTGATGCTAAAATAGAATAAAAATTAAAAACTGTGCGCCCTCAAGCTTTTTTCAGGTTTTGAGGTTGGAGTTGGAGCGCGATTTATTTTTTTAATAGAATGTACAAACCCTCCCTCTTAACAAGGAGATAGAGTTCTTCAACATAGTTATCTTTTAAAGAAGCTTACTAAAATTCTTCATTACATAGGCTAACTTAAATCAATTTTAAATAGCTGAAAAAGAAAAAAATCTTAGTCAAAAAGTGTGGTTAGGATTTTCCTAAGCCATCTAGATCGTCAAGTGAGACGTGATTGAATCAGGGAGCTGATATCTAAGGGAGAGGAAGTAAGAGAAGTAAGGGGAGTTGGATGTCGGCCATCATTATGGACCTAATTTTGGCGCTGTATTTGAAAACATCTAAGTACATAACTTCTACCCAAACCAGCCTAAAAACACAGAATCCGACAAAAATGTTGTATTTTGCCGTAAATATTAACTATATTATCTCAACGGTTTTGATTTATACCGCAAAAGATACCATAAACTAGAAGTTATGTAGATGTTTTCACATACAGCGCCAAAATTAGGTCCATTAATAATGGCCGACATCCTACTCCCCTGATTTCTCTTACTTCTACTCTCTAGAAGATAAGGTTATGTTCGTCAGCTCCCTGGATGGGATGATACCAAAGTGAACTCTGGTGGAATGGTAGCTTCAAAATATGCAGCTCCTTGAATCTTTTGAAGTAAGTCAATGAAGCTACGTGTTTACAAGAAGGCATTGGAATAAACTGTGTCCAATAAACGATTAGCGCGCAAGTAGCGATGGATTTTGAAATAAGAATGAGATGGAATATTTGTTTTAGAGGAATGATAATATAATCTTATCTTCTTATATTTTATAGTTTTAATATATGGTCTCAACACCTTTGGAAGAGAACGAAATAAATGTCCTTCGTAGCTCACTGCTTTTGAAGCTTTATTTGTTTCAACTTGTAAATACAGTAATAATTTTTAGTCTCATATTCATTTTGAATGGGGCTTCTTTGTAAAATACAGGCATGTAGTGCCAGGTATTATACAAAACTATTGATGAGAAAGAAAATTTCTCAAAATGTGACACATGTATTCAGTATGACTGAATTATTATTATTATATTATTATTTCATGCAGAAACTCGCTTTTGCAAGAATTTATGCGGTTAGGGCATTGTATTAATGTATCCCTTCAATACATTTTCATCAGATAGAACAGCAATATCAATTATCAGAAAAGCTTCCTTTTCAAGCTTATCCAATACGGTACTGTACTAGGATGTCAGGTTTGTTGTGCATCTAATATTATTATAATTATTCCAATGAAACACATTTATAGAGAATCCAAAAATCAAATCAGTATCGGATATAAAAAAACTTTTCGGAGGGGGGGGCCAAGGATGCAATCTCAGTATCATCTAGTCTTATTTCAAGAAATTTGAAGTACCGCACTTATTAAAAAATGTAGTAAATGTAACACTTGAATACAAGCAGTCCCACTTATCTACAATGAACTTGCTGAGAACGGGGGCCTGTTTCATAAAACTCATGAGTCTTTCCGTGGCGAAGCGTGGTATAATTATTTTTTGGTCAATCACACATAACTCATTTTACAAATAAAATTTATGTCTATGTGGATAGAAAGTAAAGCAAGACCGTTGAGTCTATTCTCAGATGTGGTGTTCCTTAGGTAGGTAGGTCTTTAATCTTCTCATGAGCAATATGGATATAATAAAAAATCTGTACATAATCCATCATCTAAATTATTTTTATCAATCGTGTGATATTTTCCCATTTATGGGCCTTTACAGTTAGGCCCCTTTATGCATGATTTCTAGTGAATGGAAGATTATACACTTTTGAAATTTGGAATATAATATCTTTCTTATTGATTTTGGACATTGGGGGTTGAATATTAAAAAAGATATAGCCGCTATATCTTCAACGCCCAATGTCCAAAATCAATAGGCTTCTTACTTGAACATAAATATATTATATTCCAAATTTCAAAAGTGTACAAAATCTTCCATTCACTAAAAATCATGCATAAGGGGCCTAACTGTAAAGGCCCATATATGGGAAAATATCACAGGATTGATGATAAAAATAATTTAGATTATGGATTATGTACAGATTTTTTTATAATATAACAGAATTGATGAAAATAATAAATTTAGATTATGGATTTTTCTATTATGTCCATATTTTTTATAATTTCGGGGGGGGGGCGGTCACCCCCTATATACGAATTGTTCAATCCGTGTAAAATATACGGTAACTTGATGTTTTCCCCCTAATTTCGTGAATTTGATTTCTTGTAAGTTATATTTAATACAGTAGTTTTGTATTTAATAATAATTTTTACGTATTTTTTGTTGTCAATCTTATTTTATACAATAAACTTCCTTCTTGTTGGGTTGCCAGAACGAAGGAAAAGGATCATTCCCAGTCAGCAAAGTTAATTTAAATCGAAGTATAAAAACAAACTTGTTATGTCAAGAATGCAGTCTTGAATCAACATTGTGTTTTTATGCATCATGCCTTATTCAAGAACTAGTTTCTACAACGTTCAAGATTGATTCAGGCTTGAGATGCAAGCTTGATGCAATCCTCCCTTGCAAGCCAAATTCAAGGGAAATTCGAAACCACTGGCAACATTTTCAAGCGGTGCAAGCTTGATACAAGGCTTCTAACAAGCGTTCAAGCTAAATTCAATATTTTGATTCAAGGGATTTACAGTGTGAGTCGAGCCTGATTCAAGAAACCTCAGTGAGAGCTATGATCTTGTTTCAGCCTTGAATTAAGAATCTTATTTGAGGCCAGTACAATTAAAAATCAAGGCTTATTTATACAGTGTCACAGAAAAATGGGGGAGAAAAGTAAAAAAAAAAACAAATGTGTGAAGGATAAAATAATTTTATTTATAATAATGAGAACATCAATTTTTCTTAAATGGCAAGTACTGATGTTTAAATTACTATAAATAATATTATTTTTCCTTCACACTTTTGTTTTTTGATTTTTTTTCAATTCCCGTTATGTATTACTGTAATTTCATCCACAGTTTGTCCTGTATTGTTCTCAAAAGAATCCTGTACTTTCCAGTTTTTAGCATTTTCTCTAACAAAGGTTCCAATCTTACCTAGAACTACAATTCAATACTTCTTACAGTCGGTGAAATCTGCAGAAATCTCTACTCATTTTTTCAATTTGTTCAATCAGTCCTCTGCACTTGCAATACCTCAATTTTAATTACAGATTAAAACTATTTTATTTACAGCAGAAAGTGATTGAGTGATGATTTTCAGTATCTGTTCTTCAATGGCTAGCAAAAACGTTTCCAATGATCAGAGTGAACTTTAGAAAGTATTTGGTTACACGCGGAAAAATATGAATAAAAAAACATTATTATCTCAATGATCTAATTTGATTTATTAAAAAAAAAAACATGTGAAATATGAGTAGAATAATATAAATTATTATATGATCTCCGCAAGTTGAACAGTCCCCGGAGCAACTGCATCTGTCTCTCGACCCTTGGACCTGTTGATAAAAAAATGTGCAATTTTGTAAAATGAAATGTACTACTTTCCTCCTCAAATATTTTTTCACCAAATATTTTGAGCTATAGTTGTGAATAAATACCGTATATAATTTGAACAAATCCATCAATTTTCACAATAATCATCTATTACAAAATAATAATCAGATAAATAATCAAAGTAAGAAAATAAAATTATGTAATGAAAAAAATATAGATATAAAAAATAGCATAATAATAGAATTAAGTCTTTCTAAAGTCTGAATTGTCTTTAGTTTAATTAATTTTCTATTATTATTTTTCTCTTGTAC
>JADWYY010000022.1:0-75000 GCA_017141395.1 Laodelphax striatellus
CCTATTTGCAACTGATTTTCTATCCTATTTATCTTGCTTTGTTTTCACTTTCTTACTCCAGTTGAGTAATTGCTGTAGGTCTATAGCAACGAATCCCACTAGAGAACCAAATATTGCCTCTAGGTAGCGCTAGCCAAGTCTGTACTGTCCAAGGTACTGTATAATGTGGTCGCTGGTACTGTCATTCATTGTTAGGAATTTGAAACTGAGTCGTTGTGGACTAAACCATGTAATTTTTTGTTCTTTTGATTGATTGTTTTCTCCTTAGCCTACGGGTTTTCAATGTAAAGCACAAATAAATTGATTGATATCTTAATAATTCATTTATTTATGGTTACATGTCGTAATTGGAAGCAACAGTAAATAATTTATCAATTTTGCTTCCATAACACAAAAAATTTTACACTATATAACATAAGATCAACCTTAAGAAAAAAGTATATGAAATAAAATTAAAAGATATTATAAACTACAAATTATAATGTTATTGCAGAGAAATGAAACATTACAACTGTTATTACAAAACGTGAAATTTAATACAAAATTTAAAAATATTAATCTCTTAGAAAAAAAGTAGATAGATAAAGTAGGAAAAAGTGAATAAGTAATAATGTACATTGTACAACATAGATACCTTGAAAAAGTATTATGCAAGATCTCGATGTAAATCCTTTCAGTTATTATAATCTCCAATATTTGATTTAAAAAATATCATTCAAAAATCCAATAGTTGACAATAGAAACTATTATTTACACATTTGGATAATCTGAAAAAATTTCAATGTCTATGGATATGGAGAATGGAGGTGCAGTGGTTTCAATATCAAAGTAAATAAGTGATTGGGCAATCTAACATACTCCTACCTTAAAAAAGTAAGATGGAAGATCTCCCTGCATATCCTTTCAGTTGTTTTTAAATAGTTCTTATCAGAATATCCAATATTTGACTCATAAATATTATTATTAAAAAAATTCGGTAGTTTACATAGAGATTATTATTCAAAGTAATTAAATATCAAAGTATTAAGTAAGTGATTTATTATTAAAAAATCTAGTAGTTTACATAGAAATTATTATTCAAAGTAATTACAGTAATATCAAAGTAATAAGTAAGTGATTGTACAACTTACCTTACAAAAAATATAATAAACGATATTTCATTATATTTTTCATAAATTACGTGATTTCCAATATTGATTTGTCATTATATTTATGATGAATCTGGAAAATAATTCAAAAGTGTAAAATAATGCCTCTGGAATAAAGTTTTGATGATTCAGTGAATTTAACTTAATATCAAAGATAATAATCAATTAATTATACAACAAATCCAAGATAAGATGACGTTATTCAATTTTTTTTTGTAAAGCATTCATAAGTTTTATGTCTCAACCAATTTTCATACCCATCTATTCACAAATCATGTAGATGACCTGGGAAAACGTCTCTAGAAGTCGTCGCTCTACAAACTTAACATTGAACTCTTTTTAGTCAACTCTTCTTAAGGCATGACTAGCGCTACCTACCGGTGATATTTGCTACTCTGGTCTTCAGGAGTCCAAGTCCTGGTCTTTTGCTGTAGGCTACCAAAGTGAGGATAATAATCATTGAGGCATTTCTTAAGGAGGAATTTCAAGAGTTCTTTTCAGACTAAAATTAGTGCAGGCCTATTACTTAGAGTCACTGATCTTAACCAAATCAACATAACATATAGATAATATTAACTGAATTGGAATAATTCCATTCAAAATTTCTGAATATTCCTGAAATACTAAACGACTTTATCTGTTACTATTACCTTCAATTATTTTTGATAATGATCTGTGATTTGAATTGAGTGATTACTTATCTGTTTTTTATATGTTTCAGGTTGAGAAGATCCCCGCGATTGGCGTGAGTTTAAATCAAATATTTTTAATTTCATCTCATGAAATTCTACCTCTCAATTATTATTATATTAAGAATGAATTTGAGTTTTATAGAATCAACCTATCCACGACCAAATTTTAGAATATTTTGTCTATGATTCAAATTAATGCTCAAATAAAATTTTAAAGAGTTATGATCACACTAATCTCTGAAGGCTCGATTGAGATTGAATCAACCAAATTTAACAGGCTTCCTACATTGTCAACTTATTTTGATTTTTATTATCTGATAAAATATTCAACTGTACTTGAAATTCATTTTAATAGTATTTAATGGTAGATTCATTGTGTTTTCATTAGTAAATAGCTTGTGTATTCCCCTATAATAATAGACTAGTAATGAGATGTTTTAAAAATACTGCTTCATCCTGCAGAGTTGGATGAATCAGTTGTGTTTTTAACCGTCCACCTTGAAATGGAGGAATATATTAATTGTAGGCCTAACAATAAATGAATAGTCTCAAGTTCATAATTTATTTTGATTTAATTCGTTATTTTGAACAAGTCGTTGTTCTTTGTAGGGAGCGGAGGCAGCATGAGCAGCGCCAAGAATTTATCAGGCGTCTCGAAGAACGCAGACAGGCAAGAGTAGATGAGATGAGGCGGCTCGGCCTCATTGATGAGGAGGAGGAGGAGGAGGAAGTACAGGAGAGGGAGCCGCCTCATCAAAGAGCCCTCCCCAATATCGACCCTGAATGTAAGTAGAGTGGTTTTTCAATTCAATTTCAATTTCTTTATTTGCCACAATCTCACATGCAATAAATTAAAAGTTAATCAGTTACATTACCAGTCCGTCCAGTTCAGCACGTCCTGTGCTTGCGTCAGTTATTACAGTAGGGCAATGGGCGCATTGACGCATGCGTTGAACGAGCTGAATTGAGAGGGCCGGTGACTATACTCTGATTAAAAATGCTTTAGGATTGAGACCCGCTTGGCCTTAGTAGTGGACCGCTCTAGGCTAATGACTAATTGTCTGTTGATTTTCTTAAAGGTCATCTTCTGAGCAGACTAACTTGACTTTTACGTATTCTAAAAAGTTCACAATTTTCTTTCAGTGATTATGATCACCTTTAATACAAAGACTGTATTATCACAGTGTGGTCATTGTATGTTTCGCTTTTGGTTGGCTAGCTCGATCAAATCCACCATAATTTTGCCAACTTGCATAGGATTTGCATTTGCAAAAGATGTTTCGAAACTTTGTTATGGACCCTTTCAAACCAATGGCCACACTGTGATTATCCAGGCACGGTAACTTGTAGTACCTAATTGAATTGAATGTATTTATTTCTCGCTCAGAGTGATAAAGATGAGTGGAGATGAGCTCAAATTGGATTGTCGTTTTTCTTACAGATTTAGAAGGCGCAATTGTTTGGGGAAGAATGGGCAAAAGCCCGTATATGCCGGCCCGAGTTATAGATGACCCAGCTACAGGGCAGTGCCACAAGGTAAAAAGTAAGTACACAATTATCTGTTTGCAATTTATTCACAATTTATTTACTCGTAAACGAGCCGGCAACCGGGGAAAGTCATCGGGTGAAAAGTAAGTACAGCGATATTCATTTAATTTGACGCTTGGCATTAGATAGAGATATTATTTCTTTGCAATCGTACTCTATGGTCATCAGCAACGTCAAAAAATAATCATCTATCTATCCATGTATCTGTCTGTCTAAGAGTCAAATTAAATGAATATAATTATGGAACAGAATAAAAGGTACGGTAGTATTCAAGAGGATGATTTAAGCTTCATTCAGCTGATCAGTGATATGTCATTGTGGATCAAGAGCTCGATCTCCTCTATCTTTTACTAAGAGATTAAACTCAGCAATTTCATGTGTCTTTGTCTCAAAGTTTGCACTGCAAACCTCAACTTCTCCATTGTATATTTATCTCCAATTCTTTGTAGTTCTAATATTATCGGATAGCTAATTATTTCATAGTATCCAATTTCTCAAAGGCATGCACATCAGATTGGAAGTGGGATACTCTCAATCATGTGATTTCAAATCTGGTATGCCATGAATAATCGCATGTCATGCAATAATTAGCGGTCTGATAATATTGAAACTATAAAGAATTAAAATACATATACAATGAAGCCCATAAGATAAACATGCCATAGGACAGCCCATAAGGTGGTTCTACAAACATGCAGTTCTCGAGAAAAATTGCCTACGCTACATGAAAAGTTTCTCGATTTAACATTTGAGAGATGGAGAAATCGAACTCTTGATCTGCAATCACTTGGTGCAATCAGCTGGCTCAGAACTTTGAATAGACAGAGAACACTACCTTCTATTCTAATTACCTTGGATCGACGATTTATGCATCCACATTATTATACAGTATTATATTTTATAATCATTATTCATAATAATTTATTAGCATCATTATTATTATATAATTATTACAACTCTATGCGATTCACTTGTGTAACCTAATTATTGTTTTGTTTTCAGTGTGTGCGAACGGCGTCATAAGACAATTTATCACCTAATATGGCTCGGGGACGGCCGCACCAGTTGGTTGGGGCGTCAGCCATCGCCCCTTCGGTGTAGGGGTCGGCCGTCCCCTGGACATCCTAAAACAACACATCAGAGCTGTGAGTAGATTATCCATTAATTAATTATTCATTCAATGTTTGACTACATGCTATTCACTAACTATAGTAGTTCTGCGAACAGTAAACCTCACGCAGTTATCTAAACTCATGTAGGCTACTCAGCTCATTAATTTTGTACAAAATATATCCTAACAATCGGGCATTCAGCAAAATTGAACTAAAAAATAACGTTGCATGCCACACCAATCTCAGCTGGCAATGACGTTTTGCAAATAGAATCAATGCAATTCAAGGTTTTCTAACTCTAGTTTGTCTGAAATTCCTTACTTCAAATTAGTTTAGTTTGTCATAGAAATGTCAGGGTATGTTGATATCCTGATTTATCAACTTGTTGAATTGCCAGCTCATTTAACGGACGGCTGTGCAACTGGCCGTTATAATAGAGTTTCCTTTTAATTATTTATCTCTCAGCAGCAAAACTTACTCCATCAAAGTTGAATAGGCTAAATGAAGAATTTCTCGAAAAAACTCCTCTTCATTAGGACTGTACACCAGCTCCATTGAATGTGTGATATCTTTTTCACATTCATAATCTATATTACAAAGAAAAATTTTATCATCTTATTCCAAACCTATAGACATCTAGCCACTATTCGTCTCAGGGTATTGAGTGTTTCTATGGAATGAGCATCTATCCCTATGTCCACACTTGGTCGATTTTTGTGTGCTGCAACATGAGGTCAATGCTCAAGCATATGCAGCATGCTTGAGTCGCTGACAAAATCGACCGAGTTCGGACATGAGGAATGAGATTACCTACCACTTTTCCCCATTGTATTCAGATCTATTATTTGTATTTTCTTAAAATGTGTGTCAACGAATGAAATGTTTTGTTTTTTTTTTTGTAGCAGAAGAATTCAGCAATAAACAAAAAGGCGGCAAGAGTGCCACCCCCCAGGAGCCGCCTGCGGGAAATATATGAACGGGGGGTGGCGGAGGCGGAGCAAGAAGTCTGGGCGGTCTTCGCCGCTCTCTAAAAGCCGCTACAGTAAGTCATTCATTTCTATTTCTTTTAATTCAGATCTGTCTTCATTGAGATCCTTTCCTACTCTAACTATTCACACCCTTCCTAATCGGATTCGAAGTAGACTTGACTACAAGCCAAAGCTATTTTGAATTACAATAATCCAAATTTAATGAAGACTGAGCATTGTTTAATTTTTATTGCTTGGAATGATGTCAATCCCAGAGGATTGAAATTGGGAATTTTTGCTGGAAACTGATGCGTGGTACAATGATCTACCCCCGAAAATCTGTAAATTTTGAGAGATATCTTGATTGATCTGTCATAAAATAGAGTCTATTTCAGCTGACGGTCTTGGATCAAACCGTTTAGTTTAGTGCATACTTTTATAAACTCATTCCTGATGCACATACACACTTTCATTTTCATACCTATCTATCCTACTTTATTTTCAACGCAATAATTCAACTTTCAAAGTCGATAAAAACATTATTTGGGTCATTTGCACAACAACCCATTATATTTTTTTGCGATGATTCAATCACAAGCCAACCTTCCTTAAATAAAGTAGTTTCTACAAAATTCAGTTTATTTAAAAACCAATCTACTAATATTACAATGTATTTCCAATGAGATTTAGTCTCATCTTAACAATTGATACTTGAGAGAGAATTCAACAGGCTTTCGCCCAGATCTGTTCTTCTTCCAATATTTATGAAAATAATCGTAATGTAGGCTACATCACATTCCGCACTGAAGCACTTGTTTTGAATCCAAATTATCTCTGTAAATTATTATAATTCGCAATCATTGTAAATGTGTTTGTGACATTGACAATGTGTTTTTGTTTTTCAGGTTGGAGCGGCAAAAAAATCATCATCATCATCATCATCATCATCGTTATCAACATCATCATCAACAAGAGCAGCAGCAGGATCGTCTTCATCATCATCATCATCATCAGCATCACACAGCGGCAGCACCGGAAGGGTATTTCTAAGTTTATTTTTATTTATTTTTATTATAAGTTTTTTTTAAATCGTGCAAACAAAGCAATCAAATGTCCTGACTTATAAATAAGAAAGACATAATTTCAAGTCCTATTTATAATAATTATTATTATTAATATTTAATTTCACCGCTCAACACAACAGTCCCTATATTTTGTGCTATTGCTCGCTGGCAGTTCCTGCTCCCGATTTTAGTTTCTATTAACATATTTTTCGACGTCGGTTATCTTAGGGATTAGAGAAAGTGTATGAAGTAGTAGAACAAATATTTTCAGTTAATCAAATCAGTTAATTTTACAAAATTTAGGCTTCTCTAAAATGTCCAAAATCAGGGTATGTTCAAAATTGTTTGATAAAATAGACAATTTACACTCCAAAAAGGTAGATTATCAATTTGAAACCAAAATTTTTCAAGTGTATGATTCATATCCTATTATATTAAGCGAGCAATTTCTGTATGTTTATATGTTTATATGTTTATATGTATGTCCAACGGATCTCGAAAACGGCTCTAACGATTTTGACGAAATTTGGAATATAGGAGGTTTGTGATACAAAAATTAGTTTGCGCCGGGTCTCATCCCTGGGATAACTCGCTGAAGGACCTTAAAAAGGAAAAACCGATCCTTTAGGAATCAGCTGACAGCAGAAACAAATTTCCGTCGGCTGTAAATGATAAGAAAGAGTGAGAGCGGTGATTGTGGGAGTGAGACAAGATTATTCCAGCTGCTGAGACAATGCATTTCAATCACATGATCACTCCTGAAATACACAACTACACTAACGTTTTTGGTAAAACCAGCGGTTCCATTACTAGAATTGAGAGAAATATCGAAACACATAAGCTGCTCCTATTCCCCTTTTTATTTCTGATTTTTTTTATCTATAGAAAATTAAAAGGAATAAGAAATTTTGAAAATATTCCATATTGTACTGTATTGTTATTTTTAATTTGAGGCATGAAATTAGCCATGTGATCTGCTTTTATTTATTTGAGAAAAATCGTCGAGTTCATCAAAACAGCTGAGCTAAAAATTGTTGTAGCAGGGATATTTTAAATTGTCAGAAAACAGCTGATTGATGTACGCTCGTTTACTGACGTTGAATCAGCTGTTTTCTGACAAGTTAAAATGATCCTACTATATCATCCCATATTATTATTTCTATAATAATTATTATTTCTATGAAGCAAAATTTTATAAGTGCGATTTTTCAAATGATTATTCATAATATATTTTGAAAGCTGAGATTGATTTTTTTATAGTGCAATGATGATTCAGTGCATAAGACTGATGGCTGTACTTAAAAGATTGTTTAATTTAATTCCTTTTTTCCTTTAAAATTTCCATTCCTGTGCCTTTGTAGGCCTATCCCCGAGCAGAGCTCGGTACCCCGATATTTATAATTTTAAAGAATTTACTTCTATAGGACGCCATTTCAATTTTTTAACCATTTTGTTAGATTTGTAGAAATAATCACAGACATGTTATCTTTCATAAATATTTTGAGTTTGATTCATATTATGTATTTTTGTGAGCTATTGAAGGAAATACTAATTGAGAAATTATATAAGAAAACTGCTATAATGGAATACAATCCTCAGGATTTCACATCATTTCAAGCTATAAAAATTAAACAATGCTCAGCCCTCATGAAATTTGGAGTATTGTAATTCAAAATATCTTTGGCTTGTAGTGCATTATTTTCTCTTTAAATGAATAGTTGTCATTGAATATTCCTCTGGAGAAATCACTTCCCGAAAAAACTTTGTCCTCTTTCAGTTCTATTTTCATCCAAAACAAAAATACAAATTTTAATTTTGAACTAAAATCTTGGAAATTCAATGGCTATTACATCCAGTAAATGAGATCAGTGTGTGATTGAACTTAATATACATAAAAACTAGTTTGAGTCTAGTCAGCATGATTTTTATTACAAGGTATAAATACTGCCTGTAGCGGAACCGAATGAATCGAACAAGAAAAAATCAATCAATAGATGTTCTACTCAACATCGCTTTGGAGTAATGCGCTACAGCTCTGTCAATAGTTGAAGAACCTGAAGAAAACCTTGAAGATTTTCCCGAGCGATTCGGAAATACGAAGATTATCTAATTGCAGCCAAATCCTCAAAGCAAGATGAGCCTTTTGAAAGCCAATGGAAGTATTGGTGGAATAGCAAGATGGAAAAGGGTGGAGGAAATTGATAAGGATGAGCCAAGGCGATTCGACAATAAGAACCTAATAGAATTATTAGTTCAACAGACTCCTGATGAAATGGAAAAGGCGCAGATGTACCACCATCAAAGCAGGTCAATCTTCTCTTCCCACTTATGAAGTACGACGCATCCCCTGTCACGACAATGAACAACATTATAGGGACGTCGGCATTGTAAATAACTTGTCATTTTACTCAAGTTGAACTTTTTCCAAGTTGCTGGTGTGACACTTCTCGCAAGTCATCAAGTTTCAGTGTTATTGTGATAATGTGGAGTTATTAATTTTGTATCAGTGTTTGCGAATAGAGTGCAGTGTACAGTGTGTTTGTATCAGTGTGAAATGATTCTCTGCAAATAGTGGTAGTTTTAAGAATGACTGTCAAATGTATCATTAGTCACATTGAATATTAGGCTAGGCATACACGGTTAGTCAAGACAAGACAAGATTAGTCACGTTTAGTCAAAGTAATTCACATACTTTCTTATAAAGCAGCACCCACGGATATCATCACTAATTGGAGTGTCTTGCTTCATAAAGAACTTTGTGAAGTACTGTGACCAAACGTGACTAATCTTGTCTTGTCTTGAATAAACCGGTATACGCCTAGCCCAAGGAATGATTCAAATTCGACTTCAAATATCACGGGTGGAAATTATTCCGGCTAAAACGACTGATGGTCAAAACTCCGTATGTTTTCAATTCTAAAGAAGTAACACGTTATTCATTTCTCAGCTATATTAGTTTTCAAATTAACTTTGAAATTCTATACTTAGATTTCCATCAAATTAAGATTCCAGAAGCTCGATGCATTTTATCAAGCCACAGAGCTTGAAACTCCACAAGTTGAAGTCACTTTTTCTATATCTTTAACTATTTTATCTGGTTGATTTATGTTTGAACAGTAGGCTACCTCATTTAATGAAAGAATTCAATATAATTTCACAATAATAATAGCCTACTGATCCTTCTAATCTCAATTATTTCTCATTTTTGCTGTTCTATTTTATACCTTTAGTGAACTTTAATATCAAATTTGACTAATTTTCTTCAAAATCCATACTAGTATTGTATTTAATGATGTCTCTTCATACCTATCTCTTATAAGCTTTATCGTCGTTTTCATTACTGATGGAAACTGTTTGGAAAAGTTCAAAGCTTTCCCACTTGGCCGTGGAATGAAACAGTGGAGTTTTGTAACTTGGATGAGTTCTCTCTTTTCAACTAAGTCCTTGAGTTCTGAGTACCGTC
Source organism: Laodelphax striatellus (assembly GCA_017141395.1). NCBI lineage: Eukaryota > Metazoa > Arthropoda > Insecta > Hemiptera > Delphacidae > Laodelphax > Laodelphax striatellus. The sequence continues at coordinate 9,996 of JADWYY010000022.1, forward strand.
CCTAACTCGGCAGTTTGATAGAATACAGCAGGGTGCAGTGTCTCACTCTGATTGAAAATGTCGATGTATCGAATAAGAATATTGATACTACTGAATGAAAAAGTATCAAAGTTTTTTCATGCCGGTACCTATATGTTGTTCTCCTCATTGTTGTAACTTGTACTGCACCTTGAATGTTGAGATTGGTCTGCTGCTCTGATAAGATTTTAGCTCTGAGTTTGTCTTTGCATCCCTCAGTTAATGTTCACGATCGTTCTTTAAAGTTCTGTAAAGTCTGTTGGAACTTCATTGTGAATCACCGACTTCGACTGTATTTTATCATACTTTTCTTGCAGTTTTCCAATGTTTTCGACTTTGATTTTTATTAAAGTTTTATTGCTGTCGTCACAAAGGTTGCAGATATAATTAGTTCCATCTTCAATAAGACTCAGTTGTTTTATCAAATAATTTCAGTGGTAATGCAACATTAGTGGGCCACTTGTTTAGAGGGCGGTGTTAGGGAAGGGGTCTGGGGGTGATGGGGGGGGGGCGCCGCTGGTGACGTCACACAGTGGACTGAGTCCAGGCGCCGGCCGGCGTCGCTCTCTCATTCTGACTGCAAACCTCGCGAGGTGCAATCAGTCACTTAGTCGCGGCGCAAGGGCGGCCCGATCCCGCTTCATACACATCAACTCAACTCCAGCCGATATTATTGCACCCACGTTCATCCCTCGCATAGTGTCACAATCCTGACACTAGTTTGAGCATTGCTACTGTACGTTTTGCAGGTACTCATAGATATGACGAGAAATATTTTTTTATTCCATCTTCATCCATCTGACATTCCATTCCCACCATCTTATCATTTCCATTCTATTCATCTTCCTTTGTCTATTTGCCTCACTTTTTTCTCCATACCTTCAGTCTATACCTTTCCAACTTTAGAGCTACTAAAATTTGGCAAACGAAAAATTAAATTCTTTACTTAAAAATAAAATTATTTGGTTTGGAGTTACTCTGAAAGATTCAAGAAGTTGTTTTCCTAATCTTATATTTAAAAAATCCTGAATAACTTATAGTTTTTTTTATGGAAGATCTTTAAATCCAATCAGTAATGAATTCTTCCCAAACATTCCCTGACATTATTCCAGATTCATGTTACAATAATTGTTGAACTTTATTTCTGTATATTCCAATGGCAACATTTTCTCACAAAAGTTCATCTAGCCAAATTTCTATTTTAATAAAATGAATTAATAAATTATTCATGCTGATGAATCTTTATAATAAATCCATGCAATGAAAAATTAGTAAATAATAATGGTATACTTATGATTTTTAATAATTGTTTCAATAATTATTAAAATCGTGCAATCATCTTTTCTCAATCACTGAAGCCTCTCCAAGTATTTGTTCTAAGCTAACAGTTTTGGGATAGTTATCTTGTGTGTGTGGGATTTATATTCCTAGTTTATATGTTTTGGTAGTAATTTTGGAGGAGTTATCTTGCGTGTGGGATTTATATTCCTAGTTCATATGTTTTGGTAGTAGTCTGGGAGAAGTTTTCTTGTTGCATGTGATTGAATGTTTAGTTGGACTGGTATTAAGGATGTTTCATGTCTTGTAGTACTAACAGGCTTCTAAGTGTGCCAGTTCATTTAGCCGCAAAAGAGCAACGATTGAATAAAGCGTAGATCAAAGCATTGTAGCGCAGCTCAATCAGAGCTCATGCTGTGAAATAGTGGAAGACAGTTTAGCAGCAAGCGTTCACTATTTTGTAGTATGAGTGTCTGATTCACCTGCAAGTATATTTTCACCTACTGAGGTGCTATTTATACTATGCTATTTATCCTTTGATCCAACTGCTTATATCTCTCTGCTCTCAATCGTCTATCTGTTCCAGCATTCAAGTGATTGAGAAAAATGAGCTTTCTTTTTAAAGGCACCGAATATTAGTTTCTCCACAAATAAATATTTATTCGTTCACAATAAACATGGAAGCTATACAGAACCACTCTTTATATTTGCTGTCTCATTCTTGAAAGATAATTTTGAATAGCTATTTGAAATAATTTATGAATGTGCCAATAATAGCCAACTTTCAATCTTTTTCAATCAAATTCAAATTTATTCTCAACCCATTACAAACAAATACATGAGCATATTAACTAATCCAACAAACTAATTATTTTGAATTATCAAAGTATTACTTTCGATTTAAATTCATTTGAGTAAATTTTCAAATAATTGGAAAATTGATTAGTTTTTTTAATCTTCAAAAATAATCTTTGAATAATATCTTTAAGACAATTCAATAAGTTAAACACGTTTAATCCCTCTAATTAAATTTTAATAGCTCTATAGTTGTTAACTAGTGTATTTTATCACTTTGAATTCCAATTTCGACCATTTTCATAGTCACCATAAACTTATAAAATTTTTTATATCAAAAATGTATTCATCTATCTAATCTTAGTACACAATGTCATAATTATCAATCTATTACACTCATCACAAACACCTCATATATCACACTCATTCTATTTACTGAATCCCGAACCTCTACTTCTTTCTCTCTCCTTTCACTATTTTCTCCTTATTCTCCATCTATTCTTTAGTATTCTTCAACAATTTTTCTTCTCATTCTTATTTTTCATCATTCCTCCACCCATTCTTCTCATTTTTATTCTCCTTCTCCTTGAATGGCTATTCAATCTTCACTATGTTTTCTATTTATCTTCATCTTTTTTCTTAAATTCAATTCAATCATGACCTCTTTTTCTTAATTGCCTTCTAGAAATCTGTTGTGTGTTACGTGAAGTTGTGGTAGCTCTTCACATACAAAGTTGTCAAAGCACTATTTATTAACAAATTGAATAGAGTAGTATGGGTCCATGGCATAACCTGTCACATTTTCTGCTGTGCTGGTTACTACGTAATAACCGAAGTTAGTACTTTTTGTCACTACCTTTTGTTAGTAGTCATCATTACAGCTGAGGATGTGGCAGGTTATGCCACGAAACCATGCTACTGTGTTTTTCAATTTGTTTATAAATAGTGGCTTGACAACATCTTGGTATTTTTTTTCTTTATACTCTTCTCTTCTCTCGTTCTCCCTTCCCTTAGTAACTACTGTTACTACCAGTACCACTTTCACTTCTATTGTCATCTTCTTTCAATTTATCGTTTTCCAGCTTCTTCTTTACGCTCCTCCATTCTACTTATTCCTCATTTTCTCTTGCTTGTTTTCTCCAATTTTCCAATCATTCCTGTATTCTTCAAATTGATTCGATCCTCCCATCTTTGTTCTGCTTTAGTACGGTACCTTTCTTTTCTCTCATTCAATCCCTATGTCCACACTTGGTCGATTTGTGTGTGCTGCACAGCATGCGGCCGATGCTTGTGTCGCACACAAAATCAAGCAACAGTGGACATAGATAATCTACTACAGTTATTAGTTTCAATTCCTCATATCTCATACACCTTATTCATTATACTCATTCTTTTCACTGAATCCAGATGCTCCACTTCTTCTCCATTCATTCATTCTATCTTTGAAAGTGTTCTTTCATTTTTCTTGCTTCTCCTTCGTCTACTATCCAATCTTCACCTTGTTTTCTATTCTTCTCCTCATCACTCCACTTTCTCTTCTCCTCCCATTTACTATCCAATTATTGTTTCTCTAGAATTCTTCTTGTTTTTCAAATACAATAATTCAATCATCACCTTATTGTTCTTATCTTATTCTCTTTTCCACTCCTGCTTCACCAACTACCACAACTTCTACTTCTCTTCTGCTTATTTTCGTTTGCTCTTTTGTTTGTCTAATTTTCCATCCATCGCTTTTACTTCTTTCATTTTCCTTTCACTTTTATTTTCTACATCCATCCCTCTATTTTCATTTTTTATTTATTTCATATTCATTTTCAATTTCTATTCCTTCCATTATTTTTATATTTCTCGTCATTGATATGAGTAGTTGCTTAAAGTGCAGTTTATAATGCGGATGCGCAAACGGTGTCTGTTTTGTGATACTATGGGAGAATGGTTGCAACAATGTCAGGCATTGGAGTTGCGTCGATGCTGTGTGTGGGGGGATGGCGTGGTCTGACCGCCCATGGCTCCAGTTTATGGTTTTCGTTGTCGTTTGTCGTCAATGGAAGCCATAACTGGCACGTGACTGATTGTGTCCCGGGCTCTTTGCTCTTGGGATGATTGAGCAGCGTCGATCTGTCTGCCCTGAGTCTCAGTTCACTTGGTGACGTCACTACGACGCTCTTAGTGAACTGCTACGCAATACAGGTACATGTACCTGTAATACAAGTAGTAGTTCACCAGCCCTTCCTTCACCGCCGTACGGGCCCTCATAACACCGCCCTCGTGATAACAAGTGGTCCGGGGGGGGGGGGGGAAGGGGGGTTAGTTTTAGGGTGAGATTTTTTTTAATGTTTGTCTATTGGGGAAAAATTTTATCATCTGATTATTAGGCCTAGGACATGTTCCAGTGTGAATTCTACCACATCTAGAACAGGATTTTTTATTTGTAGTCTCAAGACTATGTGAGTTACCTGGTTCTAAATCGTCTCCTTTATTTACTTTCCTTTCTTCTTTGTTGACCTTGATCGCTTCGACATCGCTCACTATGTTATCAGAAGCTTTAATCAATTTAAAGTTTCTTCCTGCTACTTCGGCTGCTCTGCAAAAAATCAAGATCTTTTCCAAAGACGCATCTTCTCTTAATAATCGTAGCTTGTCCTCTTGTTCTTCGAAAGTTTGAAAATGTCCATAGTTACAATTTTCTTCGGCACACAATGCTTTCCTAAAGTGTTTGATATATTCTACACTTTCCGTTGCTAAGTCATCTTTGATTGAATTATAGAGCTTCAGACCATCACTACCCAATATATTTTTCAATCTGACAAGCTGAACTGCTTTACTGTCTTTGTCTGCTTTTATTGCAACAAAATATATTGAAAATTCTTCTTTTAATTTTCAAAATTGTTCACTACATCACCATCTAGGTGAAGAGAGAATTGTAATAAGCGGATTTCTCGGTTGTCTTTGTACTAGACTTGATCACCGGAGTGATAACTGACTCATTGCGCACAAATAACACCTTCGAATAATTAACATTTATATTGACTTACATTACACTAACTGCGACTGCAACAAAGAAGCCGAGTTGTTATAGCAAGAGCTATCTTTGTTTCTTTTATTTCTAGACTCTATGGTGCTCTAGTGGTTGAAGGATTAGGTTGGACCGTAGCCCAGGGTACGCCTAAATCGTTTGTCTAGTTTGGCTCCTTCAGTGTACCTCTTGCAGTGGATCACTATCAGTATAACATGGTGCACCATTACTAATCTAGTCACAATTACCAAAAACTCAACGCCAAATGGTAACCAGCATTCATAAGAATAGGGTCGATAGAAAACTTATTAGCAGAAAAAGATGATGAAGAGAGAAGAAAAGGAGGAAGAACCAAACAGAAAACAACAGAAAAGAAAAATATTGAAACGAGAAAATAAGAGAAGAGAAGAAATCCTGTTGGCTGTTGTTGTTGCTATTCCGCTACAAAATAATAGAGGCAATAATAAAAGGAAAAAATATTTGAAAAACCAAATGAAAACCATAAACGAACCAAATGACAGATAAAGATGGTGAGGGGAGAAGAGTAGAAGGCAGGTTGAGGACAGCCAGTGCAGGGATATAAGAGGAAGCACTGACCAGCTCGGGGTCCGGAGGGTCGCGTACCTCAGAGCTGCTACTATATATAGAAACAATCACTATCAGCCACAATAATAATTATCGATTTGGATGAGGAAATCTTCGTTCAGGTATTATATTGCACAAACCAAAATACTCCAGCAGATGAGATGAATCTCGAATAATATTAAAGATGAAGCAAATAAACTGCTGCTGACCTTCAACAAGACGTGTCTTCTCAATAATCATCCATTTCCACTGCTGGTGAGTGGAGCGGTGGAGCGACAGAATGAGCAGCTCCACCAAAAGAACCCGATGCGGCCTCTTAACAACACTTTTGTGGGTGAATTCCTCAAATTCACGCATTGTTTTCTCAACTCTGAACCTTCAGGCTCTACTCACACTGCGATACTCTAGTTGCAAAGCGACTGGAGTCTCGGCGACTGGAATAACAAACATGTGTTTTCAAATGATGACGCTCACCATATTGTCTGAACGTCATAATTTAAAAACACATGTTTGTTATTCCAGTCGCTGAGACTCCAGTTGCTTCATGATTTCAATATCGCAAGTGTGAGTAGCGCTTATTCTAAAAGTATTCATTCATATGTATAATATAAAAACACAACTTCAACTTGTAACCTGTACTTGTAGTTTTTTCAAAAATTGAAAATAATATTAATTGTATTCGAAGTATTATTTTTTGATAACTACTTTTTGCCAAATTGTCATTTTAAGTGTTTGAGTAGAAATGTTCTTCATAAAAATTGAATATGAAAAGTTTAGCTTACATGAAAATTGAGTTTTCCTTCTAACAATGATTGTATGAGTAACACTTCATCTCGGAAACTTGTTACAATAATTATTATTTTTGAAAAAAATCTTTCAAAACAAACATGTCATGTATGTATTTTTTTTTTAATAAAGAGCACACACTTTTTTAGGGAAAGTGATTTCTTCGGAGGAATATTCAATTGAATGATAAATTCAAATTCAAATTTATTTATTTCAATTCACAAACATATACAATAACAAAAGGTACTTCATTCAATCATTGAAATAAATTTATAAGACCCACATGGGCATGAAACCTGTGCGCGGGAATAAATGCAAAACAGTAAATTAATAATAACAGTAATACTAAAAATAATGAATAAATTATATAAACTAATGCAATATATAAGATTTATATATCATTAAGAGTAAATTAAAACTTATCATTTCCTAATCAACATTGATAGAGTGTTGAAGATGACAATAAAATTAATTTAATTAAAAATTAAGGTTAAATAAGGACTTGAGTTATTTGCAGATTTATAGAATTTTTATTGCTAAGGATGTAATATTCTGAGGATTGTATTCCATTTTTTTGTAGATTTCCATGATTATCTCTTTTCTTGTATTTTTATAATTTCATATATAAACTATAGATTCATTAATAATATCAAGCCTATTTCTAGAAATACAGGGTTTTATTAATGTTTACCTTACTTACTTTGGTCGATTCCAATTAATTTCGACGATGTTGTTGCTGCTGCATACTGTAACTTAAATATATTCAAGTCCAGTAAATAAATATATTCATTATTTTAAATATATCCAATTCAAAGTATTTTTTTCCAAATAGAAGTTTTATTCTTATTATTTGATAAGTTAATTTAAACTATGTTGATTCTGTTGTTTTATTCAGCAAGCTTCTTTACTTCGATTTAAGCTAGTCACTTATCTCAAAGTTTGATCATTCATATTAATTTATAACTTGTTCAACTATTTCACACCCTTCAATGATCTCTGAAAAATTACCGGGATTGGGTTAGAAACGTCTGGTTAGCCAAGTTGAGGAGGAAATAGGGAGCAGGAACTGCCAGCAAGTCATAGCACAATGGAATGGCTCATTGAAATTTGAAAAAAAAATGGTGAAAACTAAAAAAAATATATAAAATTTAAAAAATATATTATCATTATTATTAGATTTTTCTAATAATAGGAGTAGGCCCCAAACAAATAATAAAATATAGAAATTAAAAAAAAACAAATTATCATTTTTATTATATATTATGTTTTGTTGTTGTTATTATTATCCGGTGGTGGCCACCAAAAAAATTATAAAATATAAAACTAAAAAAAAAAAATATTGTTTATAAGAATATTAGTATAAGTAGGTTAGTATATTAGTGTATCATATATTATTATTTATTTAGTATTTATTTAATTATCATTATTATTAGATTTTTTAGGTGTAGGCCAAAAAAAATATATAAAATTAAAAAAAAAATATTATTATTCAATTTTTCTTTTTTTAGGTGTAGGCTCAAAAAAATAATAAAATTTAAAAATTAAAAAAAAATATTACCATTTTTATTATATATGTTTTGTTGTTATTATTATCCGGTGGTGGCAACCAAAAAAATTATAAAATATAAAACTAAAAAAAAATTATTGTTTATAAGAATATTAGTTTAAGTAGGTTATTATATTAGTGTATCATATTATTTATTTAGTATTTATTTTATCATTATTATTAGATTTTTTAGGTGTAGGCCCCAAAAAATAAAATATAAAATTAAAAATATTATTATTATTCAATTTTCTTTTTTTAGGTGTAGGCTCAAAAAATAATAAAATATAAAATTAAGAAAAAATATTATCATTTTCATTATAATTATATGTTCTTTTGTTGTTGTTCTTATTATCCGGTGTTGGACACCATAAACATTATAAAATATAAAACTAAAAAAATTAGTATTGTTGATTTAAATATTAGTATGAGTAAGTTAGTATTTATTTAATTAGTGTATCATATTATTTATTTATTATTTATTTAATTATCATTATTTATGGATGAATTATTTCTCCAAACTGAGGATGGAAGAGTACAATGGGACAGTTGATTACGTTTTGTTTGCACATCAAAAAAAATTATTGTAGTTCTTTTTTGTTTTTATTTATCAAATTATCAAGTTGTTATAATTATTATAATTATATGTATTCAACTCCATTATTATTCTAGTAATTAAAAAAAAAAAAATATTATTGTACATTAAAATATTGTAGATTTAATTTATTGTAGATTATTATTATTTATTGTATTTATTGTAGATTATATTATTTATGGATGACATTATATTATTGAGGTGCAATGTGGTTGATTACTTTTGTTTCACATTATTGTAGCTTTGTTTACTATTTAATACTGTATTTATATTGATTATTATGATTGTATTTTATTGTAGATTAATATTATTGAGTGACAGTGTTGTATGTCAGTAGGGCCTGGTCACATACGATTGTGGTTTGCTTCACTTCACTAACAAAGCTACTTTGGTTTACTTCACTTCACTCACTCGCATAGTAAGTTAAATCTAAGTTATATAAATCGTATGGTATATTATAGTAAGTGAAGTGAAGTAAAGCAAACCACAATAAAAGTAGCTCTTCTAGTGAAGTGAAGTAGAGTAAAGCAAACCACAATCGTATGTGACCAGGCCCCAAATGTCTTCTGCTGCCCATATATACTACTCATTGGCCATCTGCCAATGTGCATTATATAAATTAAAGTTAAAGATATTCTCAATAAATTGTGTAATTTATTATTTTTGAGAATCACATGATTATTGTCTCAATGATAAGTAAAGCCCCAGTGGATGTGATTTCCCTACTTTGTGATTTGAAATTATTAATGGCGCAGCAGAACAATGTGGTAACCCATTATGTAAAAAGTGTATGTCTTCCTTTGTGCACCTGTGCAGTTGTCAGCGCCTTATGCGCGCTCCACTGTCTTGGAGTGACCCTTCTGGTCTTTGAGAAAAATATTGTAAAAGCAATTTTATTTTCTATTTTAAAAAATTATTGCAGAGCCTTTCAAACATTGCGTAGTCAAACAAAGGTATGGTACTCAGGCAATGTACATGCTCGCACAAACGAACAATGTGATACTAACAATTTTATACTTATATAAATTTTGAGCATCGCAGACATAAAAAACCCAACATTTAAATGAAAGAATGATTTTTATTGTAATATTGCACTTTTGTTTTTGTTAATTAAATTGTAGTTTTCTTTTGTTTTGAACAAATAAATGAAAAAATATAAATTTGTTTTCATTACTAAAATCCAACAGTCCAACCAATTCGAAATCTGCCACTTTTTATATTAAATTGATTAATTCTTAGTTCTGTTGAGGTCCAATGCACACCAAATAAAACAGAACGTCTTGTTTCGACTTAAACACAGAACGTATTCTAAACCGTCTGAGATATGTATACTACATTTAGCATTTTTGTCTATATATTGGATTCTTCCTATACATAGACAAAAAAATAGACTCAGTTCAATTCTGTAACCAGTGTCGGATATAGGTCTAGAAATGTTTTTTTTTTTTTTTTTTGGTGGGGGGATCTGGTGTGGGTGGGTCTCAATATTATGAAATCTCAGTCAACAAAGACATATTTCAATAATTTGAAGAAATAATTTATTAATTTGTATGAAATAAAGGACTAACACCCCCACCGCCAGACAAAGGTGTATACATTGATATTATTGATTATTTCATTATCATACTAGTAATTATCCATTGTTTGACTTGAAAAACTAAGTACCTACCTCTACTGAATCTTTTTTCAGTAAGTTATTTGAAAAAAATTATTATTCATTCATTCCTATTTTAACATGCTAATTTTATCTTTCCATTGCTTCTACTAATCTGGTATATTTAAGATACAATTTTCAGTATTTTTGAATACGGTATTTCTTGAGGCATATAAGTACACGATCAAGTTTTCCATCAAATTTCAATCCAATAGCGTAACCATATAGGCCTACTAGGCATCCACTGTTATAATGCAGCAGAACATGATAAACATGTATTAAGTGTGTGGGTGTCTCACCAATTCAGTTCGAAGTCATTCTATTGGCAGTAATAATGTGATGGAAATTTTGTCGTGTACAAAAGCTTGCACCTGGAACTGTCAAAACATGTGAACTTCCACTGTTTATAAGTGAAACTATCTCAAAAAATCAAGTCTAAAAGCAAACAACTATTGAAAATAATTCTTAATAATTATAGGGATAATTATTATTCCTCAATTAACTAGATAGTGTGTTCTGGTTTAGTCGAAACATCAAAAACATTATTATTACCGTTGGTATCCTGATCATCTCTAAAAGGTTGCAAGAAAGCTGGTAAATAAATAAAGCTGGTTTCAAGCGCTTGCTACTGCTGTCTACGAGAACGTGCACATTTGATTCAGTACAAACTATTTTTATGTATGGTACTTCTAATTCGAAGTAAGCAATTATTAGCAAGCACTTAAGATACAACCAACTTCTGATATGAATGCGTCCCAACACTAAACAACTTGAAACAATGAAACTTTCAGAAAAATTCAAGTCTGACAAGTAAGAGACTCAAAAAATATGTCTGGATATTTAGTACGATTCGAATATCGCTCAATCATTATAAATGAATAAAGATACCTTGTTACTGAAGCTCGCAAGAATTGTGCTTTAGAACTCTTAAAATGAATAACCGAATCCAATAATTTCATCTACTTGAATGGTAATGTACTACTTAATTTATCTTAAGTTTCGAACCAATCAGCGGTCTTTTCATAGGAATTTATAAGTCCTATAAGACAGCAAAAGACAGACATACTCCAAGCTAGACATTAAAAATCCAAGCTAGGCTTACAAAAGAATACATTTGAAAGTTTAGCTTGTCCCAGTTTTGTCTGTTTCACAAGCCCTCTAAATTTCGATGAAACAAACTCCTGGTCTCATAATGTTATGAACCTTCAATTGCTGAAATGTAAGATTAATATGAATTCTTAAAATGAAAAAAAAATGCTTTATCATCTTGACCTTTCAATTCAAGTATTGGCCTACTGATTAATCTATAGGCCTATCTAAATATTATTAAAATCAATGTAAATAGATTGAAAACTATATATTCTATCTCAATCCATGCAAATATTGTAGTGATACCTTGCAATCAAGCAAAAAAGCAGAGTAGTACACAAATAAATCTCAGAAAATTTCAATTCAAAGAATTCATGAAATAGTAGAGCCTCATTATAACGTAACAGAATGATTATTGAAAAAATATAGTATATACCGGTATCTCATTCTTCTCCTCTGGAATTCTATATATATTTGATATTTGTTAATAATACAATTTTATTGATTTTGTAGATATTCGGCTACATTATTTTAATGGAGAGTAGAATGTGATAAGAAATTTATTAAATATTATAAATGTTAAAACTATAAGAATATTTTTTAAAGAGTGAAACTTTATTGAAATAAAATAATTTAATATTTTGGAATTGAATATAGAGCACTCAATGAATTCAAGTCCTTATATTCAATGTTGGATGAGAATTTGAATTTTTTCTATTATTAATTGATAGAATTTGAACACGTTATAATGAGGTACTTCCACAGTCTAATAAATACATTTATATACATTTATTTATACATTGTATTTATTAGACTGTGGTACTACTATGGATTAAAAGAGCATTCATGAAATAATTGATATTATACCTACATTAACGACTGACACTGTTTTCCAAGATAATGGTGAGAGGAAAGGAATACTTGAAAACTCACATGTTCAGCAATCTAACCTACTTAGCTTCTGAAGAGTTACTTCATCTTGGCCGTTGTCCTCCAAGACTGGATTGGAGGATCCTTTCAAGTTTTCCACCCTTTCCACCAATGCTGATAACTTCAACTGAAACTTTTTCAAGCGACTGCAGATAATTACGAATGAAATAAGATTCCAAAATGTATCTGTCACAAGTTTTCTGTATCCAAATTCAATCGTAACTAAAAATAACAAAAGCCTCTCATGCGCAAAAAGACGCGAATCTCTTAATAAACTTATCTCTTAGAAAGTAGGGTGATATTTATTTAATTTGACTCTTGGCATCAGATAGATAGAGAGATAGATGGAGATGGAGTGGTCTGTAGCCGAGGGCGATAAGCGCCTGTCTGATAATCCAAAGGTTCCAAGATGGAATATAGTTGCCGGAACGGATTTTGACAGAAACGGCCACTTCCGTCTTTCGGAGGAGACGAAAAGCCGTCGGTCCCGACTGCCTAAAAACAGTCGTCATCTCTCATCATCACCCCTCTCATTACCCACGCACAAGACTAGAGCTCATGTGGGCATCACCCTCAAAAAAAATTATTTCTTTGCCATCATACTCTACGGTCATCAGCAACGTCGAGAAATGATATCTATCTATCTAATGCCAAGCGTCAAATCAAATGAATGTCACCGTAATTTACATGATTATTGATCTGTTTTTAGTTTTCATTTTCTTTCTCGTGATATTTCAATAATTTTAATAGTCTCTTCCTGCCTTTTGTTGCGGCTCAGTCTGTAACATAGTAAACGTGAAGAGATCTTCTTTGGCAATCAATCTTTGGCCAGCTGTAAGAAAATCCAATTGAATTCAACCACCGTAAAATGACGTCATTCCAGATTCGTCCATTGATTTTTGTTAACAACTTTTTCAGGAGGTTAAAATCAACTGGTTTTCGGCCAACTGGTTATTCATTTATAAAAATTATCATGATTAGTTCACCTAGGCTCTGTTATCAGTTTGAACAAAGATACTCATAGGAACCACAGGACAAAAATTAAAATGAATTCAACCACCGTAAACCGACGTCATTGCATTGCATTGACGTCCGATTCGTTCATTGATTCCGTTCAATTACGTCATTTTACGGGGATTAAATGCAGTTGGACTATAGTGCAACTGGCCGATAGTTTCCAGAATAGAGAAATAATTAAAAATATTACAGGACGTTTGAAGGTAAGAGTGTATAATAACAATTTGTATTAATAAGCATAGTTTATTTTTCACTGTTTAAATCAGGCTTAACAAAGAATCTAACCAACTCGGATAGGGTCATAACTTTTCCATAACCAGTATTCGGATTCATTGAAATAAAATCGTCTAAATTGTTGGGCGACTCTGAAACAGAAGAATCAGTTACAATAATGAATAGATTGTTTCATCCATTTATTCAAAACACGCATGCTTACAAGCTTTTAACAAATAAAGGTTTAATTCTTCATGCCAAAACAAACTTAATTGAAACAGATTGAATTTACAAAAAGAACACTACAGCCCAATCAAATAGTGCCCATAAGGGTTTTAGGAAAGTGGTGCAAAGTTTTTTCTCCGCGGTTTTATATTAACTGCAGTTAGGGCACTGAATACGAATATTAACACACTCAGAAATGCAAGGGTGCGACTAAACTATCAACAAAGCTACGTGGCCTAGCGTTTTTTACAGTGATAATAGGTACAGCGGTCCCTATCCCATGCGTATATTTTCTCTATGATATCATAATAGAGAAAGCATTACAAGTAGATAGTTCATGCACAGTGGAGGCTGGTTTTTGAACGCAGATGGTGGCAATATCTCTTGAGACTCTATGGTACTAGTGAGAGACCTGATGTTGAGTCCTCACAGCTTGACCGTACAGGCACTATAATCAGATTCATTTCATTTAATGCTTGGTATTGGATAGATATATGGAGATATTATTTCTTGACGTTGCTGATGACCGTAGAGTACGATGGCAAAGAAATAATATCTCTCTATCTATCCATCTATCTAATGCCAAGCGTCAAATTAAATGAATCTGATTATACGTGGAATAGAGTCTTGACTGTACAGAGTGGAAATCGGCACGGAGTGCACTATCCTACAAGTAATCCACTTCCATGTTTCTTCTCTATAATATGAGGCATAGAATATGATCATTTCGAGCAAATGACAGGTCGGCAAACCGGGCAGCCACCCAATGGCCATAGTTCGAACTACAGTGTATAGTCACAGTGTGGCCATTTGTGTGAAGCACTCCTTAAAAATAAGTGGAGATCATATTTTTTCCCGCCACCATACTTTTGTCAAATTTTGAATTTTGATATGGGATTATAGGCAAACATAAACCATTTCACTCATTTGTCAAACTTATTTTGAGAGAAACATCAAGACTAACTTTTCTACCATTAAAAATAGTCTCTCTACTCTGTCTTGGTATTGCTTTCAAAACTTAAAATGATGAAAACTAATACTGGCAAAGGCAAAATGTAGGTTACAAGTGAATCTTATATCATAACATATGATCAGCTTTTCATTCCAATGCAAATCTTATGGGAATTGGCAAAAGTATGGCGGATTTGTCGGAGCTAACCAATCAAAAGTATGACATGTAATGTCTACACTGTGACTATACACTCTCTGTAGTTCGAACTATTCCTCACAACCTGAAATATCATCTTTGCTCTATGATTCGAGAGAACATACAGTTAAGAGTATAATAGTGAAGGTATGATGAAACTTTATTAAAAGATGAAGGAAAAGGCTGAAATATTTATCTTCACACTATGAGAAAACAGACACCATTAATTTTGTAAATGGTGAAGGAATGATACAATTTGATTGAAAGATGAAGAAAGAATAAAACAAAGTGAAAAAAGTAGATGGAGAAGAAGAATATTTATGGACTGCTACCTGATGATATAATGGGCGGATAAGCAGGAGGCTCCTTCATCCACTGGCCTGTTCTCTTATCTATCATGTGACTGCGGTCTGAAGAAAGCTTTTCCAAATAAACCGCGGCTTCAAGCACTCGAAACTTGGCCCTGTAACCAAAGCAGCACTTGAGATTCCATAAATACACCAAGAATAGTACAGTACTCTGAGGGCCGGTTACTAATATAATACTAGTAATATATATTAGTATGTTGTATACTAATATACAACATACTAATTGAATAATAGTGCCTGTTTTTGGTTTAGTCTCTCGGTAAGGGCGGTTGCTGAGTGATCATGATGAGGTTAAGTTAAAATCACGCAAGACTGCTCTTGGGTGGGTGACCAACACCAAAAAACATATAAGGTGACTTTTAAGGAAATGAAAGACTTTAAAGTATATATTTAAAAAAAACAACTACACTGCATTGCACTGTATTTTCTCATGTATTTCCAAATTTTTCAAGTGTTTTAAAATAAAGGCAAATCTATTCTAATAAGGCGAAGTGGAACCTGCCCGTAAGGGCGTCCCCACCTATATAAAACCATACGAACATAATATATATTACGTATCTAATATAATATATATTACGTATCATAATATATAATCTCACGCACACATTTAGGATATCTCAGTTCAAAATTAATAAACTTCATACCCATCATATTGAATGGGTTTCTCTTTGAGGATAGATTAAAAATAGGGCAGTTCGCAATTGACAAATTTGATCAAATACAATAATGGCTTCAATAATTTTTTTATACTTTTATAATTTAATAGTATAATATACTCAAATAGTATAATAAATAATAGTATAATATAGTATCATACTATAGTAGAAACTCATTTTTTAATTAGTCTGTGTAAGAACTAAGTTAGCTTTGGAACGGCATCCAATAGATAATTCATTTAACCGCCTTGAAGACTTGATTAGAATGAGATCACTATCATTACGAAAAAACAATTTATAAACAGATCAACAAGTTTCTTGATTCGTTTTACACAGGCATTATTACCATTCTTGTAATATTGACTGAGAATTTTTTATGGATGGAACAAGCAAAAAACCACTGAAAATCGTCAATAGGAGATAGGCCTATGAACTAGATTTCCTGGATTCAAAGAGAATTTTTTTATCAAGTCTCTTAATATTTGTATTTGTAGTTGCTCCAATAAATAATATTCCTACACAGACTAATTAAAAAATGAGTTTCTACTTTCAGTTTCAGACTCCCACCTGAACCTGGTACACTATGAGATTGATACTTGTATAGCAGGATGCAATTAACTAGTCATAAATCAGCTGATCCAGTAATAATAAATTAAACAGTGATTTCGACACAATAATCAAAAGGCTTGAAAGTCTTAAAGACCTTTAAAGTCTTTAAAAGACCTTTTTAAAGAAGACCTTTCAAAGAATAACTTTCTAAAAGACCTTTTCAATAATCTGCGAAATTCAGCATTTGTAGGTTAAGTATTGTGATATTGCTCTTTGAAACAGCTGATTTCTGACAAGTTGAATTGGATCCTGCTATACTCCGTGCATTATTAATTATTATTGATAGATAATTATATAAAATTTGAGTACCGTAATTCAATAGTATTCGGTACGATAGATACCACAATGTCTAAAGAAATGAAATGCCCAAATGCCAAACTTAACAATACGTAAGGAGTATCTCAAATCACATACCTGTTTCCTTAAAAATGTCATAGTAAACCTTGAAGAAATTCTATTTCACGCAAATTTCAGCACTACCAGATTTATAGAATACTAAAATTGAATAAATCTATGTATAATAACAATAATCAATAATAAACCGCTATCACCACGCTCTCAGAAGATAAAACATTTTGTTTGAAGGTTAGGGTCTGTTCTCAAGTTGGTGATGTATCGACCTTCTGCGTCAAATATATCGATCATTCGAGACATCGATTACTTAATAAAAAACATCGATATATCTGTCTACTGTTCAATCACAGTGTGGCCATTGGATGTTTCACTGATTTTTAATTGATTCTAAAAAATGAACCATTCTATAACTTATGTGGTCGATCAAATCCACCATAATTTTGCTAGCACCCATGATTCGTATTGAGAAGCTACTTGAATCAGAATAAGCCATTCTAAGTGATCATAAATTAATAATATATGATAAGTGAAACACTTCTAACCCACAATTTGCCTAGTATGGTAGTGTAGGTATGTTATTATCATTTTAAGCTTTAAAATATTCTCTATAAGGGTATAGAAACTTTTTTTAATGTTACAAAAGTAATTTTCTTGTCATTCCTCTAACAGAAGTTTGAAAAATGAGTGGATGGGTTCCAATTATTTGCCTGTTAGCCTAGCCAACAGATAGTGTAACAGTGTGGACATTAATGTCATACTTTTGATTGGTTAGCTCCGACAAATCCGCCATACTTTTGCCAATTCCCATAATATTTGCATTGGAATGAAAAGCAGATCATATTATGTTATGATATAAGATTCACTCCTAACCTACATTTAGCTTTGGCCAGTATTAGTTTTCATCAATTCAAGCTTTCAAAGCAATGCCAATTGTAGAGAAACTATTTTAATGGTAGAAAAGTTAGTCTTGATATTTTTCTCTCAAAAAGTTTGACAAATGAGTGAATGGATCTATGTTTGCCCGTAATCAAAAATTTGGCAAAAGCATGGCGGCGTCGGGAAAAAATATGATCTCCACTTATTTTTATTGAGTGCTTCACACAAATGGCCACACTGTCACTATATACTCTCTGTAGCCTTGCCCATAGGTATCAGAATTCAAAATATATTGGCAAAGTATGGCATAAATAACAACACGCTACTGTATGTTATTTCACATCAATGGCCACACTGTGATTATATACAGCCTCTGTAGCTAAAACTACAGTGTATTGTAACAGTGTGGACATTGCATATCACACTTTAGATTGGTTAGCTCCGACAAATCCACCATACTTTTGCCAATACCCATAAGATTTGCATTGAGAAGCAAAATCATTATGTTATATGATAAGTGATTCACTTCTTACCTTGCCTTTGCCAGTACTATTTTCATCATTTTGTAGGTTATTCAAGGTTTCAAAGCAATTCCAAGAGTAGAGAGACTATTTTCAATGTTTAGAACAGTTTTTATTATGTTTCTTTCAAAATAAGCTTGACTAATGGGTTCATGTTTGCCTGTAATCCCATATCAAAAATTTGGCAAAAGTATGGCGGCAGCGGGGAAAAAATGATCTCCACATAGGTACTGTTATGGAGTGCTTCACACAAATGGCCACACTGTTACTATACAGTCTCTGTATCTAAAACCATCGATGTTTTGTCATCATTAAATAATAAATTATATTCATCTGGATATACAGTGTCAGTCGGTCCCTATATCTTTAGCAAACCTCTTGGTTCACAATGTGATTTGAAAACACAAACAACATAAATATTTTGCAATAAATTCTATGCGCTATTAACATAACGTAAATTCATAAAATACGGTACCGTACTGTATAATATTATTTCATCTATGAATCCCTGACCTTGTTTTATCAAACATTATTGCGCACATAACGGTTGAAATTACTACCACTGCATGGTCTTTTGCTGCTTTTAGGCCTATGTTGCCAACATATAAATGTCTGACTTGTGCGTGTGAATCTGCACAAAAAATGCCAGGCGGACTGGGAATCGAACCCATATGATGACACCAAAAGCATTCAAAAGAAGTGGAGACAGGTAGTTCCACATTGTCAATTTTCACTCCTGTTACGGCACGGTGAAAAATGATGGGACACACTGCTGATATTATAGCTTAGGTGAGTTCCGAACCAGCGTGGATGAATCACAAATAGAAGATTACAGTATTGAAAGCTGAGTTTGACCATTGCAACAATAAAGGCAACTCAGTTATTGAAGTGAAAATTCTCATTTAAGTGTATTGGAATAACTTACAAAGTAGGCCTGTAAAATGATTCGTGTATATAAGAACAGTACCTACATAATATAATAATTTTTCTGAATGTCAATAATTGGCTTAGTACCTATAGTATGTTAGTAAATCTACTATAGTTCGAATAAAACTAGTTGTCCCTTGACATGTAGCTCAATAACCACTCACTAGAAACATTTTTGTCAGAAAGTCCGATGTCCGAACAGCTGACCTTTTAAATCGCAATGAATGCTATCATTGAATCAAATGGTCAGCTGCTCGGACATCGTACTGACAAAAACGTTTCTAGTGAGTGGTTCTTTCCAGGCCAAGGGACAACTAGTTTTATTCGAACTATAAACTACTATACTGTGAAGATGTTCAAAATGTATCAAAGGAGCAAATTCTCAATACTGGATGGGCTATATTAGAGTTACTGATGTGCTAAAACTGGTACCTAGGCCTATTTTCATATGGTGTAATCACTTGAATACGGTACCTATATTCAACCTACAACTGAATGGATTTATATGGCACTCAATTAAGCTTTTTCTCACTCACCTGCAGGTGGTTCGGAACACATCTAAAGCCAAAAGTTCACAATTACATGACACATTATTCGATCCCCTTTGCCACCAAATTAATTTGGTTGAGATGGAGTCGGATCAGAATCAGTGATCTGACTGCTACTTGAATATTCCATCACAATTCAAAGTTTCAAATTTGAGTAAAAATACATTCAAGTAAAAATATATAATAATCTTTATTGGCAATTGAGAAGAAAAAGGAAAGAACACTGTACGGTAACTTACCGGTAGCCTACACGATACTGCTTCTCAAAGGAATTCTTCCACTCAAATTTGAATTGAAAAATTTCATAAAGTGAATTAATTATTTAAGTTGTTTTATTTGATTAAGCTCCAAGATTTATTTGATTTTTTATTTGATTAAGCTTGTATCCAGAGAGATACAAGGTTTATTTATTGAAGGTGTGAAATTAAATTTTATATTAATGGATATTTACTAAAATAATACATTGATTTTTTATGCCAGTCAAGATTTTTATTTCATTCTGAATTATATTTATTTACTTTTTAAGTTTCAATAAATACAATTTGAGGGCTCAGTCAACTCCATGTATTACTTGGAAACATTGAATTTTAATGAGCATTTTGATTCCTTTTTGGATATTTCGATAAAAAATCTTATTAAATTGATAAACAGTTTAAATTATGATGGAAATTTGAAAGAAAAAATATCACACGAGTTATCACTAACAATCAATCTCCTACCTTGTGGTTCGGAGCGCACATGTGGGCGCCCCATGTTTTATATGGGGCTTCAACGACGAGCTGGAACCACCTGTAATGATCTCCCCACAATAAAGAAATCATATGAGCTACCCTATTTCCATACTGATACCAGAATACTGAAGCTTAAGACTTTAGCTTTTAAAGTTCCAAAATAAATTATTACCATGTATTATATTATATTTTGATGAAAAGTTATTATAAAACAGATTCTATCAATCAATTTCTCTACTTGGATGTTCCAAGGTAATGTATTTGAAATTTAAATTAATCATTGGCCTTTTCATAGGAATTTAGAAGTCTTAGAGTTCAGGAAAAGGGCAAACACACACTAGACATAAATAGCACGGAGTAAGCTCACTATAGAAAAATTCATGTCTAGTGTGACCTCGCTTTTTGTCTGTTTCATAAGACTTCTAAGTTTTAATGTAACAGTCTCCTGGTCTAATGATGTTATGAACCTACAATTGCTGGAATATAAAAGAAATATTAATTTTGAAATTGCTAAATAGAAATGCTTGATAGCCTACATTTTGACCTTTCAAACACAGGAGACATTCAAGTATATTGGCCTGCTGGTACGGGTAGCCTACGTTAATCTTAATATCATTGAAAATGAAAATAGCACAAAGAAACTATCAATTCTATCTCAATCTATCCTGATATTGGTGGGGAGACCCTTGCAATCCAATCAAGCACAATACGCGAATAAATCTCAAAACATTGCAATTCAAAGCAATACAACAGTAGAGCCTCATTATAACACAACATTTTTGAACAGATCACTACAATGGTTCGTTAAAAAATGTGAACGGTTCAAGATTTTTTCTCTGGAATTCCAGATTGAGTTGAAATCTAGATATTTCTGCAATGGAAATATAAGATAATTATAATAGATAAAAGGGTAATTTCCCCTCCCTCCCCGCACACCGTACATCCGCGCCTGTCCGGGTGCACCATAATTCGATGAAATAATCAATTTCTTCTCATGTAAAATATGCCTGCCTTCGTGTGATCCTCAACTTCCTAACAAATTCCAATTTTGTGCGGACAATCATCAATATAACACTTGAAATAGGAACCTGATAGCTTTTCCAATACATAGACATGCAGCATTGGAGAACTCCATTCTATTCTGGAATGAGACTCTATAATAAGCTGCCAACGGACATCCGAAATATGGAATCTGTCATTTCATTTAAGCGGGCAGTCAGGAAAATGCTAATAGAGAAAATACTTCATACTATCGCGGAATTTTAATTGATGAGAAAGTTGATGAGCATTGATATGGATTCCTATAAAAGATATTTTGAATGAAAAATGGAGAGTAATTTGAATTTGGAATTCGATTTGTTTATTTTTTAGATCAGGACAAATCTAGATACTTTCTATTATGCTTTACTATAATTAGTATTAGGCCCCTGTCAGACTAGGCTTTTCGTCAAGCGCGTTTTGTAATATGAGCTAAGGCGCGTTCCGGTCATCTGAGGTCCCGTAATGTAAATGTAATCAGATCGCTTGCCCCCCTGTCAGACGAGGCATTGAGGCCAGGCGCGTTTTGTCATCAACGCGTCCCGGTCGACTATCCGCGTCTCAGCCAGCTTCATGTATGACGCGCTTTCCCGGTCAGCCGGGCTAACGTAATGAGAATCTAATGAGAACGCTTGACAGCCTGTCACACGGGGCTGCGCGACGACGCGCGTGGCGAAATCTTCACCAAAATCTAAATTGCGCAATATTGGAGATAGCGGAATTGTGATTTCAGATTCGGATTCAGCACCCTCGAATTATATATGTGCAAGGTCGATTCTCAAAAATAATCAAAATTAAGGAGATTTTCTTACATGTTCATTTTATAGATTGGTTACTTAATTTTATCTAGAAAAGCAGTAGTACTTTATCTAGGATAACTTTCACAAGTAATCATAAGTATGCTTTTCTCATTCCTTAGTTTGGTTTGTTTAGTATAATTTGCAATTATGGTATAAATTGTATATAATTGTAGGATAGAATTAATAATAATTATTGTATGAGAAAAATTATTTTGAACAGTTCACAGTTCCAGAACTCTTTATAAAAAAGAGATTATCTGATCTATTTTATATTTTAATTTTCTTATTTTTTGACTAATGAAGATAATCAAAAATATTTTTATGAAATATTAAAAATTGAAATATAATATTTTCTTAAGTTTTCATCCACTTTACAAGCTTTGATAAGTTAATATAATATACTGTAATGCAATGCACTTCCATGAACAAATTAATCATCTTCTCAATTTGTTCATGTGCATAAAGTGAGCAGTATAGTAGTATAATATGAATAGTAGCGAAAATACGAGTGTCGACTCATCTAGGTTCTAGGGTCACTGACCGTAGTTGAGAGAACGCGCTTCACAAGACGCGCATCAAATCGCGATGTTACCAGAACGCGCCTGGGCTCATATTACAAAACGCGCTTGACGAAAAGCCTAGTCTGACAGGCAGTGGCGGCGCTTCCATAAGGGCCAAGTGGGCCGGGCCCACCCAAACGAAACGGTAAAATACATTTAACATTTTTAAATACTTCAGTAGTTGATATTATTCAATAAAATAAGATGAAAATTAATTTTGAACTGTCAACGGGTCGAAACTCTTGTTAGAATACCATGCAATCATCAGGGAACACATTGGAGGGCCACGGATTTCGGGCCCTTCTAGCTATCATAAGAACGTAATTGGCAAAGCAACGTAGTCTGGCGGCGCTAGACTGTCCGAAAGCCAATGCATCGTATATGATGCCGAATGGGCCCAGTGAGATAGGCCCATTGGACTAGTGCGCATGCGCTACACTCTCACTCTGTTTCTCTCTTCGTCTGTTCTTTAGAGCATCACCATCTAACCATCTCCTACCGTATACCGCATAGCCTGCTGCGCTCCAGACGTCTTATCTTGATGAGCCATCTACAGGCGCTAGGCTAGTGTAATATTTATAGCCAAATATAATAATATGTAGCATTATGTACATCCGGTCGCTGTCAACAATGGACAACTGAATTCTTCAGTTGAATTGCACACCGATTGGCAAACGGTTCGTCGTTATTCGCTATTTTAACGGTCATTATTTTATTATTTTATGAAGTATAAAGTATTAAATTTAAACATTAACTTACAATTGTAGTGATAGTGATTATGAATTTAAAGGCGTGATTTTATTGTGAAGTGCTGTGATGGTGTTTTCAGATGAGATAGTTTTCAGCACAGCAGGCCAACTCTTCCTATTTCAGCAGGCAACTTCATACTCGTAGATCATACTCGTAGACTACATAATGTAGTCTCAACGACCTCTAAAATTTTATTTTAACTTTTAAAAATGAATGAAGTGGATAATCTTCTGTCATTAAACTTTTCTCAACTCCTTCTTGAGGAAAAAATAGATCACCTTTACCTGCGTAACACCCACCCCCCACTACTTCAACTTCAACACCCCCCCTTCTCAGTCTCACCACGGGCCCACCCTACTGTTCAGGTCAAGCGCCGCCACTGCTGACAGGGGCCTTAGTCTAAATGTAAATATTATTGAAATTAGATTTAAGTTAGCAATCGACAAGTCACCAGTCAAATGGGTGTAACCACAAAGTAGATTTTTCCTTTCTTCTCTGTGGTGTAACTCAGTTTATGATGTATGTACAGTACAGTATTACTTGACCTTGACGATAATAATACTCTAATGACACGTGACTCTTGATGACAGCAAGTGAGAGAGACAAACTGAGGCAGAGAGTTAGAAGAGAGAGAGAGAAAGACAGAGAGTAAGTGCGTGTCTGTGTGAGTAAGGCAGAGTGAGAGAAAGTCGATGAAAAGACTTCAAAGCAAGTGAAAAAAAAATGCATTCCGTTGCAAAAAGTCTCAACATTCTAACTACTGTAATAATAAATAATTTGAAGAAATTTAGCAATAGAAGTTTACTTGTGACGCGATTCTCAGAGCAAGCAGAAAAAACATCACAGAAAAATATAAATAATATTTGCTTAGTTTATGATTTCTAGTGACACACACATGCATATTCCCAAGAAAATCACGTAGTTACCTCATTCATTCACATTCCCATTATTTTCATCCGATGGCAATGCTTTGTGCACCTACTTGTTTCAGTTTCAAGAAAGGTTTATATTTCATCAGTTCCGAAAGATAATCAAGCTACATTTCCATTATATCCCAGGGGGGCCCACCCCTAGAGCGCATGACGCACTAACCCCCAAAACCATTACCTCCCCACCCAGAAAAACCCCTCAACCCCAACTCCGCAAACCAAAAAAGAAAGTAGTGGTGAGTTTACTAAATTTGCATGGTACATCCTAAGTTACTGGAATATTTTGGCTGAATATTTTTCAAATACAATTGGTTTTGAAAACAGGCATTTTTACATTTGACTCAATGATAACCCAGCTTCAATCCCTCCCGGTTGTTCTCTCTGTCTCTCACTTGAGCGCGCTGATGCCTATCAACTACTAATAGGTGAAGCAGGATTCTTTTAAATTGTCAGAAAACAGCTGATTGATGTTCGCTCGTTTACTAATGTTGAATCAGCTGTTCTCTGACAAGTTAAAAGAATCCTGCTATAGATCTATTATTCCACCCAATTTTGATTCTAGATTTAAGAAAATAGTTTTTCAATTATTTTCGTTTCACATACATTAAATTTATGATAGAATTGTAATAAATTATCCTTTGTTAATTGTAAAACGGTAATCAGCTGATGAATGTCAGTCATCTGATTTAAGGTTGGCCATTATTATTACCATTTCGTTACTGCTTACTGCCACACTGCGATCTCGACTGTCTGCTTGTTTCTCGTTTGCTTTAATAATAATTACTCGAAGTTTCCGCGATTTCTCGAAATAGCTTTACTTTGTATTCAAAGATAGTATTACAGAAAAGTACTGTAATATTATTACAGAGTAAGATAAGAATGGAACGCGGCGAGTTTTTAAGGTAAGCATCATTCATTAGAAACATTACCATGTTCTCAATCAGGCTTCTAATCGATTAATTAATTATTTTCAATAGCAATAAAAGGTCTATCAAGGGGAATTGTGACTAACAATGCCTATTTATTATTACGAGCTATGAAAATTAACCTCAAATTCACTCTGTGCGTCAGAAGCCGGCGCAAGCATTTGCTTATGGTGAGGGGTTATTAATTCAATAATATCAGCTTCAGCTATGATCGAATTAGATCATCTTTGTCATCGATAAAGTCTACTATTATGAAATTATCCCTTCAGTATATTGCTATTTCCATCATCACATACATCCAGTCATTATAAAGCCTTCTTGAGGGCTAAAGTGCGAATTATCGGCACTTATTATTTTTCTGCCCTCTATTTTTGAAGATATCAACAAATTTTTTTTTTTTAAAATTAAACTAGAGAACAAGAATTGAGAGCGCAAATAGCTAAGTTTCAAATACTTCATAATAATAGTAAATAGTAGAAATAGTAAATAAGTTTTTAATATCAGTTCCAGTATAGCTTTGATAGTATACCTATATTTTAGAATACATCAACATTCTAAGTAGAATATAATTGAATAGTAAGCATTAATAAGCATTACACTCACTAATAAGCTATATTAATAGCAACAATTGATAGCAAATGCATACGATATCTAAGACTATTACAGTTAGGCCTAAGCAGACATTCAACCCACTGAATTAAGAAATCAGTTCATTTTTGGATTATAGTATGAAAAAATAATGAATGCAATCAACCATGTTTTTGACCCTCTTCAAATTGTTTCCTAAACGCACTATTCAATCCGCAAACAAATCCATTTATAGCATTAATCAGTCGCATAATTTTACAATCTGAGGGGCCTCATACAATATCGATAACATTGATAAAACCACTGAACCGTTCTACAATAAACCAACAGCCAAAAACGTAGTTATTTCAATTTTGGGAATAGAACATTTCACTACTTATGGAAATTGATCAAGGAAAGAAGAGCTGGAGAAGTAAAACGCCTCCAATTAAATGCACAAAATTAGAGTCTCTCTCGTCGTAGTTTCAATGAGATCAAAGTGAAAATGTCTTTAACTTCAAACTGTAGTTATTGAGATAGAGGACAAGACTGTGTTAAAAAAGTGTTTTTTTGTAGTAGTTCAAAAGTAACTTATTCTGTAATTACTATCTCACTGAGTCAATACATTAGTTTGAGTTTTCAAATCAAAGAACTATATCTCCAGAGAAAATATTAAGAGAGTCATCTATATGACAGCTCGACCGCTGTTTCAATGTATTATTCATCAGGAGCCATGTTCACCGGTCTTATAACAAAGCTGCCAACATTTTGTTCGCGTTATGCGCAAACTATGGTAGAGTCTATGTGCATTGAGAAATTAAGACCATCGTCAGGAACAACGCCTCGACAGGTAAAAGCTCCTCTCATAAGAATCAACCGGTCTATCCAAATCCATACCATGAATCTTAGGAGGTTAACCTCAGCCCTGGTGGTACCGACATGCACCTTGTAGTTTTTACATTCAAGCTAACAAAGCCCATTGATATTAGACCTGATTCGCGCTTAGCATAGTACCCGTTATCAATATTCTATGCTGCAACAAGACACAATCATTGTAATTAGTTATCTCCATGTCGGAAC
Organism: Laodelphax striatellus; assembly: GCA_017141395.1. Lineage (NCBI taxonomy): Eukaryota > Metazoa > Arthropoda > Insecta > Hemiptera > Delphacidae > Laodelphax > Laodelphax striatellus. The sequence continues at coordinate 37,127 of JADWYY010000022.1, forward strand.
ATCATCTGCAAAAATCAAAACATTTAGTATTTCTCATCTGAAGTCCCACCAGTCTTAACCTTTTTCAGCAAAGAGGAACAAAAGAGGTCTCCAGCACACTAACCTCGCTCAACACCAGATGTAGCTCTAAAAGGGAAATAACCTCTCCTTCTTGACCATAACATAGTTATTGGTGATGGAACAAGTTCGCCCTTGAACAAACTAACAAGTTTCTTCACAAAAATGTCCCAAGTCATCAAGTCTTCTCAACAGTATGATACCGTGGTCAACACGATCAAACACTTTGCATAATCAGTGGTAGAGGCATCTCCTTGGTTCCTCCAGAATCCATAGCCCTTTGAAATATCCATTCGCCCCAAACTCCGCTAGTAGGTAGTAAATTTGTCACCTTAACAGACCTCTCCTTCAGGAAGCTAAAAAGCCTATGATAAACTTAGACATTAGAGGCCGGGAGCCCACAAAATCTCACCATACAACATACACGCTTCATAAACCTTTGCATTATAACTCAGAAAGCAGGGAGATTGACGGACTATATTAGTGATTAAATCCGCCTACCAGAAGCTTGAAGATGGGTTATCATGACTTTGTTGAAATCTTCCAGGGAGGTAATTCAAATGCTACCAGCCGGAGATAACAATCTAAAGTATATTTTAACGGATCAACCAACAAGTCCCCATCAACCCTTTACTCATGAACTGCAGGAATCCTCATCTTCCCCCAGGTAGTAGTAACGTGAGATTCGTCGATGACGCGAATACCTCTGTCATGGAGCTCCTTATACTTCCAACAGAAGATACCGACGGTAGTTACTGTAAGGTTGAGGAAGACTGGAAAAAAAATCTCCTGAATCCGGTTGAAGGCCCGATAATATCCTGACCCACGTCATCCCTGCAGATGCTGGCTATTGGAGGTACAGAGCTTCGAACTACTCTCATTGTACCATCTCGGCAATTCAGGAATATGATATGAATATTTGTCACCCAGGTGTATTCTTTTTCTTACAGAACCCTCAGCATCATACGCTTGCTGCTGACATAAACTAGCCATAATCTCAATTTGACTCGCCATATTTTTTCTGACATTCATCTGAATCAACAACATAGTTTGGTATCATTTGGGCTTGTCTTAGATATCAGAAGCTTCAGTTCCCTCCTAATATTAATTAACTGAAATTCCCTATGATAAGAAGAAAACTTCTTCTCTCCGAGCACATTTATCCTCAATCTATGATCATCTGTATGATAAATCTCTAGTAAACCAAGGAGGACAATTTTGACTTATTCAGCCATCATCAGACTCACAAATTTTTGGAGTTAGAAGTAACATTTCAAATACATGTTCAAATAACTGAATAGAAATGACTGTCACCTGCTAAATCAACATCATTCATTCCATAAAGACTATCCCAGTTTTAAAATCTCAAAAATCTAAAAGAGAGAGGTAGTTCAATTTTTTTGAAATCATACCTATTACAATAGGTGGTATTTTTGACTCCTCCTGTCTCAACTGAAGACCAGTCAGCAACTCCATGCACAGGCCGGATGATGTTCAGAAATCCTCATGGACCAAAGGCAAAGCCTTGTGCCCCTCAAGCCCCTCAACCTGCATACTAGAAATCAGTTGATCAAGGGATACGATTTAACTCTACAGCTTTGACATCCGATTTAAAGGATTGAAGTATCGATAAAGTATCAAGATTAAAATATCAATTTTCTTGCAAAATGGCTGACATTGTTCTGACCACTCCAACAAATTCTGATAATTCAATATCTGTTGTCTCAGATAAATTGAATGTCACCATTATGGAATAGATTTTCCTGATTTCATGTAAAAGAATACGAATTTTCACATGTGATATCATAAGATTAAGACTAAATCACCGACAAGAGCATTATTACATAAAATACACTATATTGATGTAAAATAGGACACGTAGGCAATCCAATTGGATCACCTAATGTAAGTTCTAGATTGTCAGGATGAATTAATATTCCAAAAACAGGTTAGTCACATGTAATATTTTACGCAAAGCATTGATTAAAATATTCCACGACAAGAATCACTGCCAGGTCTGTCTCACGATGAAACGTTGAACCTCTGCTAGCCTAGAATCTACAAAATTTGAATTGAGCAAGTTTCTAGTTTAATTCAAAAAAAAATCACATGCCAAAACCGATTCAAAAAATAGCCGTTCTCAGACCCCTTACATTCTGATATATATGCGTTTGATCATCACATACTATAGGTCATTATAAAGAATTCTTTGTTTTATGGTTATTCTGCTTTGCATAAGGTAGGCCTATATAAGTATAATACCCAATATTCAAGTTTCTTATTAGCTACACAACTAGAAACCAACTTACGTGCTTCATTAAATTCATCAAATTGCTCCTTCCAGGTGAATTTACTATTTACTTAACTTACCAGAAATTGAAAACAACAAGCAAAATATTCTTCACTCACCTTTGAAGAGTTGATACCATTATATTTTCCGTTAATTCACTTCGAACTATGTTGAAATGAACTTACAGGTGAAAATATTACTGCAAAAATTTGACCGTTAATTTGTCAGTTGCCACAAAAAATGTATCTGTCTGCATTGGTGCATTTTTTTTTTCTGAGGATGATGCCCACATGAGCTCTAGGCTTGTGCGTGGGTAATGAGTGGGGTGATGATGAGATATGACGACTACTTTTTAGGCAGTCGGGACCGACGGCTTAACGTCTCCTCCGAAAGACGGGAGTGGCCGTATTTGTCAAAAATCCTTCCGTCAACCAGGCTCGAACCCTGGCCCAATGGATTTTTATCTGACTGCTGATAACTTTAATCAGCATTACTATACTATAGCATCTTATCCGACTGTTTATGTACCCTATGAGAATATCAATCACTTGAAATTCATTATAAAAGATGAGCTGGAGTTTCCGTTCCTTTGCAACAACTTTTCGTCATAGCCTTTTTGAAGATCGTCAAATTCTATTTGACCAACAGACCAAGGTTGTTGAAACCCAGCATCAGAGTCTACAAAATCCTCACTCACTTCACTGTCACTTTCAGAATTCTCCGCGCACTCACTTGTTTTACCAACACGTTTAAATCCGAGATGATATTTCAATGTTGACGTGCTCTCGCGCCGATTGCCTATTTGCAACTGATTTTCTATCCTATTTATCTTGCTTTGTTTTCACTTTCTTACTCCAGTTGAGTAATTGCTGTAGGTCTATAGCAACGAATCCCACTAGAGAACCAAATATTGCCGCTAGGTAGCGCTAGCCAAGTCTGTACTGTCCAAGGTACTGTATAATGTGGTCGCTGGTACTGTCATTCATTGTTAGGAATTTGAAACTGAGTCGTTGTGGACTAAACCATGTAATTTTTTGTTCTTTTGATTGATTGTTTTCTCCTTAGCCTACGGGTTTTCAATGTAAAGCACAAATAAATTGATTGATATCTTAATAATTCATTTATTTATGGTTACATGTCGTAATTGGAAGCAACAGTAAATAATTTATCAATTTTGCTTCCATAACACAAAAAAATTTTACACTATATAACATAAGATCAACTTTAAGAAAAAAAGTATGAAAATAAATTAAAAGATTATTATAAACTACAAATTATAATGTTATTGCAGAGAAATGAAACATTACAACTGTTATTACAAAACGTGAAATTTAATATAAAATTTAAAAATATTAATCTCTTAGAAAAAGTAGATAGATAAAGTAGGAAAAAAGTGAATAAGTAATAATACATTGTACAACATAGATACCTTGAAAAAGTATTATGCAAGATCTCGATGTAAATCCTTTCAGTTATTATAATCTCCAATATTTGATTTAAAAAATATCATTCAAAAATCCAATAGTTGACAATAGAAACTATTATTTACACATTTGGATAATCTGAAAAAATTTCAATGTCTATGGATATGGAGAATGGAGGTGCAGTGGTTTCAATATCAAAGTAAATAAGTGATTGGGCAATCTAACATACTCCTACCTTAGAAAAGTAAGATGGAAGATCTCCCTGCATATCCTTTCAGTTGTTTTTAAATAGTTCTTATCAGAATATCCAATATTTGACTCATAAATATTATTATTAAAAAGATTAGATAGTGTACAAAGAGATTATAATTCAAAGTAATTAAATATCAAAGTATTAAGTAAGTGATTTATTATTAAAAAATCTAGTAGTTTACATAGAAATTATTATTCAAAGTAATTACAGTAATATCAAAGTAATAAGTAAGTGATTGTACAACTTACCTTACAAAAAATATAATAAACGATATTCCATTATATTTTTCATAAATTACGTGATTTCCAATATTGATTTGTCATTATATTTATGATGAATCTGGAAAATAATTCAAAAGTGTAAAATAATGCCTCTGGAATAAAGTTTTGATGATTCAGTGAATTTAACTTAATATCAAAGATAATAATCAATTAATTATACAACAAATCCAAGATAAGATGACGTTATTCAATTTTTTTTTGTAAAGCATTTATAAGTTTTATGTCTCAACCAATTTTCATACCCATCTATTCACAAATCATGTAGATGACCTGGGAAAACGTCTCTAGAAGTCGTCGCTCTACAAACTTAACATTGAACTCTTTTTAGTCAACTCTTCTTAAGGCATGACTAGCGCTACCTACCGGTGATATTTGCTACTCTGGTCTTCAGGAGTCCAAGTCCTGGTCTTTTGCTGTAGGCTACCAAAGTGAGGATAATAATCATTGAGGCATTTCTTAAGGAGGAATTTCAAGAGTTCTTTTCAGTCTAAAATTAGTGCAGGCCTATTACTTAGAGTCACTGATCTTAACCAAATCAACATAACATATAGATAATATTAACTGAATTGGAATAATTCCATTCAAAATTTCTGAATATTCCTGAAATACTAAACGACTTTATCTGTTACTATTACCTTCAATTATTTTTGATAATGATCTGTGATTTGAATTGAGTGATTACTTATCTGTTTTTTATATGTTTCAGGTTGAGAAGATCCCCGCGATTGGCGCGAGTTTCAATCAAATATTTTAATTTCATCTCATGAAATTCTACCTCTCAATTATTATTATTAAGAATGAATTTGAGTTTTATAGAATCAACCTATCCACGACCAAATTTTAGAATATTTTGTCTATGATTCAAATTAATGCTCAAATAAAATTTTAAAGAGTTATGATCACACTAATCTCTGAAGGCTCGATTGAGATTGAATCAACCAAATTTAACAGGCTTCCTACATTGTCAACTTATTTTGATTTTTATTTTCTGATAAAATATTCAACTGTACTTGAAATTCATTTTAATAGTATTTAATGGTAGATTCATTGTGTTTTCATTAGTAAATAGCTTGTGTATTACCCTATAATATTAGACTAGTAATGAGATGTTTTAAAAATACTGCTTCATCCTGCAGAGTTGGATGAATCAGTTGTGTTTTTAACCGTCCACCTTGAAATGGAGGAATATATTAATTGTAGGCCTAACAATAAATGAATAGTCTCAAGTTCATAATTTATTTTGATTGAATTCGTTATTTTTAACAATTCGTTGTTCTTTGCAGCCAAAAAAGACAAGAAGAGCAGAGACGTGAATTTGTCAGGCGAGTTGAAGAAGCAAGGCGGGCGAGACTGGATGAGATGAGGCGGCTCGGCCTCATTGATGAGGAGGAGGAGGAAGTTGAGGAGAGAGAGCCGCCTCATCAAAGAGCCCTCCCAGTTATCGACCCTGAATGTAAGTAGAGTGGCTTTTCAATTCAATTTCAATTTCTTTATTTGCCACAATCTCACATGCAATAAATTAAAAGTTAATCAGTTACATCACCAGTCCGTCCAGTTCAGCACGTTCTATGCATGCGTCAGTTATTACGATGGACATATTACAGTAGGGCAACGATCGCATTGACGCATGCGTTGAACGAGCTGAATTGAGAGGGCCGGTGACTATACTCTGATTAAAAAATGCTTTAGGATTGAGACCCGCTTGGCCTTAGTAGTGGACCGCTCTAGGCTAATGACGAATTGTTTGTTGATTTTCTTAAAGGTCATCTTCTGAGCAGACTAACTTGACTTTTACGTATTCTAAAAAGTTCACAATTTTCTTTCAGTGATTATGATCACCTTTAATACAAAGACTGTATTATCACAGTGTGGTCATTGTATGTTTCGCTTTTGGTTGGCTAGCTCGATCAAATCCACCATAATTTTGCCAACTTGCATAGGATTTGCATTTGTAAAAGATGTTTCGAAACTTTGTTATGGACCCTTTCAAACCAATGGCCACACTGTGATTATCCAGGCACGGTAACTTGTAGTACCTAATTGAATTGAATCTATTTATTTCTCGCTCAGAGTGATGAAAATGAGTGGAGATGAGCTCAAATTGGATTTTCGTTTTTCTTACAGATGGAGTAGGGGCAATAGTATTTGGCCGGATGGGCAAAAGCCCTTATATGCCGGCCCGTGTGGTGAGAGACCAAGCAACAGGGCAAAGCCACCGAATCCAAAGTAAGTACACAATTATCTGTTTGCAATTTATTCACAATTTATTTACTCGTAAACGAGCCGGCAACCGGGGAAAGTCATCGGGTAAAAAGTACAGCGCTATTCTTTTACTTTGACGCTTGGCATTAGGCAGAGAGATATTATTCCTTTGCCGTCGTAGTCTACGGTCATCAGCAACGTCAAAAATAATCATCTATCTATCTATCTATCGGTCTGTCTAAGCGTCAAATTAAATGAATCTAATTATGGAACAGAATAAAAGGTACGGTAGTATTCAAGAGGATGATTTAAGCTTCATACAGCTGATCAGTGATATGTCATTGTATATCGAGAGCTCGATCTCCTCTATCTTTTACTATGAGATTAAACTCAGCAATTTCATGTGTCTTTGTCTCAAAGTTTGCACTGCAAACCTCAACTTGGCTCCATTGTATATTTATCTCCAATTCTTTGTAGTTCTAATATTATCGGATAGCTAATTATTTCATAGCATCCAATTCCTCAAAGGCATGCACATCAGATTGGAAGTGGGATACTCTCAATCATGTGATTTCAAATCTGGTATGCCATGAATAATCGCATGTCATGCAATAATTAGCGGTCTGATAATATTGAAACTATAAAGAATTAAAAATACATATACAATGAAGCCCATAAGATAAACATGCCATAGGACAGCCCATAAGGTGGTTCTACAAACATGCAGTTCTCTAGAAAATTGCCTACGCTACATGAAAAGTTTCTCGATTTAACATTTGAGAGATGGAGAAATCGAACTCTTGATCTGCAATCACTTGGTGCAATCAGCTGGCTCAGAACTTTGAATAGACAGAGAACACTACCTTCTATTCTAATTACCTTGGATCGACGATTTATGCATCCACATTATTATACAGTATTATATTTTATAATCATTATTCATAATAATTTATTAGCATCATTATTATTATATAATTATTACAACTCTATGCGATTCACTTGTGTAACCTAATTATTGTTTTGTTTTCAGTGTGTGCGAACGGGGTCATAAGACAATTTTATCACCTAATATGGCTCGGGGACGGCCGCACAAGTTGGTTGGGGGCGTCAGCCATCGCCCCCTTCGGTGTAGGGGTCGGCCGTCCCCTGGACATCCTAAAACAACACATCAGAGCTGTGAGTAGATTATCCATTAATTAATTATTCATTCAATGTTTGACTACATGCTATTCACTAACTATAGTAGTTCTGCGAACAGTAAACCTCACGCAGTTATCTAAACTCATGTAGGCTACTCAGCTCATTAATTTTGTACAAAATATATCCTAACAATCGGGCATTCAGCAAAATTGAACTAAAAAATAACGTTGCATGCCACACCAATCTCAGCTGGCAATGACGTTTTGCAAATAGAATCAATGCAATTCAAGGTTTTCTAACTCTAGTTTGTCTGAAATTCCTTACTTCAAATTAGTTTAGTTTGTCATAGAAATGTCAGGGTATGTTGATATCCTGATTTATCAACTTGTTGAATTGCCAGCTCATTTAACGGACGGCTGTGCAACTGGCCGTTATAATAGAGTTTCCTTTAATTATTTATCTCTCAGCAGCAAAACTTACTCCATCAAAGTTGAATAGGCTAAATGAAGAATTTCTCGAAAAAACTCCTCTTCATTAGGACTGTACAATTCGCTCCATTGAATGTGTGATATTTTTTTCACATTCATAATCTAAAGTACATTGGAATATTTTTCATCTTATTTCTAATCTTGAGATATCTAGCCTATATTGGTTTCAGGGTATTGAGTGTTTCATTAACTATGGAATGAGCATCTATCCCTATGTCCACACTTGGTCGATTTTTGTGTGCTGCAACATGAGGTCAATGCTCAAGCATATGCAGCATGCTTGAGTCGCTGACAAAATCGACCGAGTTCGGACATGAGGAATGAGATTACCTACCACTTTTCCCCATTGTATTCAGATCTATTATTTGTATTTTCTTGAAATGTGTGTCAATGAATGAAATGTTTTTTGTAGCATAAGAATGCAGCAATAAACAGAAAGGCGGCAAGAGTGCCACCCCCCAGGAGCCGCCTGCGGGAAGTGTATGAACGGGGGGTGGCGGAGGCGGAGCAAGAAGTATTGGCTGTCTTCGCCGCTTTGTAAAAGCCGCTACAGTAAGTCATTCATTTCTATTTCTTTTAATTCAGATCTGTCTTCATTGAGATCCTTTCCTACTCTAACTATTCACACCCTTCCTAATCGGATTCGAAGTAGACTTGACTACAAGCCAAAGCTATTTTGAATTACAATAATCCAAATTTAATGAAGACTGAGCATTGTTTAATTTTTATTGCTTGAATGATGTCAATCCCAGAGGATTGAAATTGGGAATTTTGCTGGAAACTGATGCGTGGTACAATGATCTACCCCCGAAAATCTGTAAATTTTGAGAGATATCTTGATTGATCTGTCATAAAATAGAGTCTATTTCAGCTGACGGTCTTGGATCAAACCGTTTAGTTTAGTGCATACTTTTATAAACTCATTCCTGATGCACATACACACTTTCATTTTCATACCTATCTATCCTACTTTATTTTCAACGCAATAATTCAACTTTCAAAGTCGATAAAAACATTATTTGGGTCATTTGCACAACAACCCATTATATTTTTTTGCGATGATTCAATCACAAGCCAACCTTCCTTAAATAAAGTAGTTTCTACAAAATTCAGTTTATTTAAAAACCAATCTACTAATATTACAATGTATTTCCAATGAGATTTAGTCTCATCTTAACAATTGATACTTGAGAGAGAATTCAACAGGCTTTCGCCCAGATCTGTTCTTCTTCCAATATTTATGAAAATAATCGTAATGTAGGCTACACATCACATTCCGCACTGAAGCACTTGTTTTGAATCCAAATTATCTCTGTAAATTATTATAATTCGCAATCATTGTAAATGTGTTTGTGACATTGACAATGTGTTTTGTTTTCAGGTTGGAGCGGCAAAAAAATCATCATCATCATCATCATCATCGTTATCAACATCATCATCATCAAGAGCAGCAGGATCGTCTTCATCATCATCATCATCAGCATCACACAGCTGCAGGACCGGGAGGGTATTTTTAAGTTTATTTTTATTTATTTTTATTATAAGTTTTTAAATCGTGCAAACAAAGCAATCAACTGTCCTGACTTATAAATAAGAAAGACATAATTTCAAGTCCTATTTATAATAATTATTATTATTAATATTTAATTTCACCGCTCAACACAACAGTCCCTATATTTTGTGCTATTGCTCGCTGGCAGTTCCTGCTCCCGATTTTAGTTTCTATTAACATATTTTTCGACGTCGGTTATCTTAGGGATTAGAGAAAGGGTATGAAGTAGTAGAACAAATATTTTCAGTTAATCAAATCAGTTAATTTTACAAAATTTAGGCTTCTCTAAAATGTCCAAAATCAGGGTATGTTCAAAATTGTTTGATAAAATAGACAATTTACACTCCAAAAAGGTAGATTATCAATTTGAAACCAAAATTTTTCAAGTGTATGATTCATATTATAATTTTAAAGAATTTACTTCTATAGGACGCCATTTCAATTTTTTAACCATTTTGTTAGATTTGTAGGGAATAATCACAGACATGTTATCTTTCATAAATATTTTGAGTTTGATTCATATTATGTATTTTGTGAGCTATTGAAGGAAATACTAATTGAGAAATTATATAAGAAAACTGCTATAATGGAATACAATCCTCAGGATTTCACATCATTTCAAGCTATAAAAATTAAACAATGCTTAGCCCTCATGAAATTTGGAGTATTGTAATTCAAAATATCTTTGGCTTGTAGTGCATTATTTTCTCTTTAAATGAATAGTTGTCATTGAATATTCCTCTGGAGAAATCACTTCCCGAAAAACTTTGTCCTCTTTCAGTTCTATTTTCATCCAAAACAAAATACAAATTTTAATTTTGAACTAAAATCTTGGAAATTCAATGGCTATTACATCCAGTAAATGAGGTCAGTGTGTGATTGAACTTAATATACATAAAAACTAGTTTGAGTCTAGTCAGCATGATTTTATTACAAGGTATAAATACTGCCTGTAGCGGAACCGAATGAATCGAACAAGAAAAATCAATCAATAGATGTTCTACTCAACATCGCTTTGGAGTAATGCGCTACAGCTCTGTCAATAGTTGAAGAACCTGAAGAAAACCTTGAAGATTTTCCCGAGCGATTCGGAAATACGAAGATTATCTAATTGCAGCCAAATCCTCAAAGCAAGACGAGCCTTGAAAGCCAATGGAAGTATTGGTGGAATAGCAAGATGGAAAAGGGTGGAGGAAATTGATAAGGATGAGCCAAGGCGATTCGACAATAAGAACCTAATAGAATTATTAGTTCAACAGACTCCTGATGAAATGGAAAGGCGCAGATGTACCACCATCAAAGCAGGTCAATCTTCTCTCTTCCCACTTATGAAGTACGACGCATCCCCTGTCACGACAATGAACAACATTATAGGGACGTCGGCATTGTAAATAACTTGTCATTTTACTCAAGTTGAACTTTTCCAAGTTGCTGGTGTGACACTTCTCGCAAGTCATCAAGTTTCAGTGTTATTGTGATAATGTGGAGTTATTAATTTTGTATCAGTGTTTGCGAATAGAGTGCAGTGTACAGTGTGTTTGTATCAGTGTGAAATGATTCTCTGCAAATAGTGGTAGTTTTAAGAATGACTGTCAAATGTATCATTAGTCACATTGAATATTAGGCTAGGCATACACCGGTTAGTCAAGACAAGACAAGATTAGTCACGTTTAGTCAAAGTAATTCACATACTTTCTTATGAAGCAGCACCCACCGATGCAATGACTAATTGGTGTGTGTTGCTTCATAAACAACTTTGTGATGCTGTGACTAAACGTGACTAATCTTGTCTTGTCTTTCAATATACTAACCTAAGTGAATGATTCAAATTCGACTTCAAATATCACGGGTGGAAATTATTCCGGCTAAAAACGACTGATGGTCAAAACTCCGTATGTTTTCAATTCTAAAGAAGTAACACGTTATTCATTTCTCAGCTATATTAGTTTTCAAATTAACTTTGAAATTCTATACTTAGATTTCCATCAAATTAAGATTCCAGAAGCTCGATGCATTTTATCAAGCCACAGAGCTTGAAACTCCACAAGTTGAAGTCACTTTTTTCTATATCTTTTAACTATTTCATCTGGTTGATTTATGTTTGAACAGTAGGCTACTCATTTAATGAAAGAATTCAATATAATTTCACAATAATAATAGCCTACTGATCCTTCTAATCTCAATTATTTCTCATTTTTGCTGTTCCCCTATTTTATACCTTTAGTGAACTTTAATATCAAATTTGACTAATTTTCTTCAAAATCCATACTAGTATTGTATTTAATGATGTCTCCATACCTATCTCTTATAAGCTTCATATCGTCGTTTTCATTACTGATGGAAACTGTTTGGAAAAGTTCAAAGCTTTCCCACTTGGCCGTGGAATGAAACAGTGGAGTTTTGTAACTTGGATGAGTTCTCTCTCTTTTCAACTAAGTCCTTGAGTTCTGAGTACCGTCCCTAACTCGGCAGTTTGATAGAATACAGCAGGGTGCAGTGTCTCACTCTGATTGAAAATGTCGATGTATCGAATAAAAATATTGATACTACTGAATGAAAAAGTATCAAAGTTTTTCATGCCGGTACCTATATGTTGTTCTCCTCATTGTTGTAACTTGTACTCGCACCTTGAATGTTGAGATTGGTCTGCTGCTCTGATAAGATTTTAGCTCTGAGTTTGTCTTTTGCATCCTCAGTTAATGTTCACGATCGTTCTTAAAGTCTGTAAAGTCTGTTGAAGCTTCATTGTGAATCTCCAAATTTTATCATACTTTTCTTGCAGTTTTCCAATGTTTTCGACTTTGATTTTTATTAAAGTTTTATTGCTGTCGTCACAAAGGTTGCAGATATAATTAGTTCCATCTTCAATAAGACTCAGTTGTTTTATCAAATAATTTCAGTGGTAATGCAACATTAGTGGGCCACTTGTTTAGAGGGCGGTGTTAGGGAAGGGGTCTGGGGGTGATGGGGGGGGCGCCGCTGGGGACGTCACACGGTGGACTGAGTCAGGCGCCGGCCGGCGTCGCTCTCTCATTCTGACTGCAAACCTCTCGAGGTGCAATCAGTCACTTAGTCGCGGCGCAAGGGCGGCCCGATCCCGCTACATACACATCAACTCAACTCCAGCCGATATTATTGCACTCACGTTCATCCCTCGCATAGTGTCACAATCCTGACATTAGTTTGAGCATTGCTACTGTACGTTTTGCAGGTACTCATAGATATGACGAGAAATATTTTTTTATTCCATCTTCATCCATCTGACATTCCATTCCCACCATCTTATCATTTCCATTCTATTCATCTTCCTTTGTCTATTTGCCTCACTTTTTTCTCCATACCTTCAGTCTATACCTTTCCAACTATAGAGCTACTAAAATTTGGCAAACGAAAAATTAAATTCTTCACTTAAAAATAAAATTATTTGGTTTGGAGTTACTCTGAAAGATTCAAGAAGTTGTTTTTCCCTAATCTTATATTTAAAAAATCCTGAATAACTTATAGTTTTTTATGGAAAATCTTTAAATCCAATCAGTAATGAATTCTTCCCAAACATTCCCTGACATTATTCCAGATTCATGTTACAATAATTGTTGAACTTTATTTCTGTATATTTCAATGGCAACATTTTCTCACAAAAGTTCATCTAGCCAAATTTCTATTTTAATAAAAATGAATTAATAAATTATTCATGCTGATGAATCTTTATAATAAATCCATGCAATGAAAAATTAGTAAATAATAATGTATAACACTTATGATTTTTTAATAATTGTTTCAATAATTTTTAAAAAAATCGTGCAATCATCTTTCTCAATCACTGAAGCCTCTCTAAGTATTTGTTCTAAGCTAACAGTTTTGGGATAGTTATCTTGTGTGTGGGATTTATATTCCTAGTTTATATGTTTTGGTAGTAATTTTGGAGGAGTTATCTTGCGTGTGGGATTTATATTCCTAGTTCATATGTTTTGGTAGTAGTCTGGGAGAAGTTTTCTTGTTGCATGTGATTCAATGTTTAGTTGGACTGGTATTAAGGATGTTTCATGTCTTTTAGTACTAACAGGCTTCTAAGTGTGCCAGTTCATTTAGCCGCAAAAGAGCAACAATTGAATAAAGCGTAGATCAAAGCATTGTAGCGCAGCTCAATCAGAGCTCATGCTGTGAAATAGTGGAAGACAGTTTAGCAGCAAGCGTTCACTATTTTGTAGTATGAGTGTCTGATTCACCTGCAAGTATATTTTCACCTACTGAGGTGCTATTTATACTATGCTATTTATCCTTTGATCCAACTGCTTATATCTCTCTGCTCTCAATCGTCTATCTGTTCCAGCATTCAAGTGATTGAGAAAAATGAGCTTTCTTTTTTTTAAAGGCACCGAATATTAGTTTCTCCACAAATAAATATTTATTCGTTCACAATAAACATGGAAGCATACAGAATCACTCTTTATATTTGCTGTCTTATTCTTGAAAGATAATTTTGAATAGCTATTTTGAAATAATTTATGAATGTGCAAATAATAGCCAACTTTCAATCTTTTTCAATCAAATTCAAATTTATTCTCAACCCATTACAAACAAATACATGAGCATATCAACTAATCCAACAAACTAATTATTTTGAATTATCAAAGTATTACTTTCGATTTAAATTCATTTGAGTAAATTTTCAAATAATTGGAAAATTGATTTGTTTTTTTAATCTTCAAAAATAATCTTTGAATAATATCTTTAAGACAATTCAATAAGTTAAACACTTTTAATCCCTCTAATTAAATTTTAATAGCTCTATAGTTGTTAACTAGTGTATTTTATCACTTTGAATTCCAATTTCGACCATTTTCATAGTCACCATAAACTTATAAAAATATTTATATCAAAAATGAATTCATCTATCCAATCTTAGTACACAATGTCATAATTATCAATCTATTACACTCATCACAAACACCTCATTTATCACACTCATTCTATTTACTGAATCCCGAACCTCTACTTCTTTCTCTCTCCTTTCACTATTTTCTCCTTATTCTCCATCTATTCTTTAGTATTCTTCAACAATTTTTCTTCTCATTCTTATTTTTCATCATTCCTCCACCCATTCTTCTCATTTTTATTCTCCTTCTCCTTGAATGGCTATTCAATCTTCACTATGTTTTCCATATATCTTCATCTTTTTTCTTAAATTCAATTCAATCATGACCTCTTTTTCTCAATTGCCTTCTAGAAATCTGTTGTGTGTGAAGTGAAGTTGTGGTAGCTCTTCTTAATGAAAGAAAAATACAAAGTTGTCAAAGCACTATTTATTAACAAATTGAATTGAGTAGTATGGGTTCATGGCATAACCTGTCACATCTTCATCCATCTGACATTCCATTCCCACCATCTTATCATTTCCATTCTATTCATCTTCCTTTGTCTATTTGCCTCACTTTTTTCTCCATACCTTCAGTCTATAATACCTTTCCAACTATAGAGCTATTAAAATTTCGAAACGAAAAATTAAATTCTTTACTTAAAAATAAAATTCTTTGGTTTGGAGTCACTCTGAAAGATTCAAGAAGTTGTTTTCCCTAATCTAATATTCAAAAAATCCTGAATAACTTATAGTTTTTTATGAAAAATCTTTAAATCTAAAATCTTTAAACTTCAATTCTGTATATTTCACTGGCAAAATTTTTCATAAGTTCATCTAGCCAAATTCTATTTTAATAATCAATTATTCATGCTGATGAATCTTCATAATAAATTCATGCAATGAAAAATTAGTAAATAATTATGTATAACACTTATGATTTTTTAATAATTCAATAAATATTAAAAAATCGTGCAATAAAGCATAGATCAAAGCATTGTAGCGCAGCTCAATCAGAGCTCATGCTGTGAAATAGTGGAAGACAGTTTAGCAGCAAGCGTTCACTATTTTGTAGTATGAGTGTCTGATTCACCTGCAAGTATATTTTCACCTACTGAGGTGCTATTTATACTATGCTATTTATCCTCTGATCCAACTGCTTATATCTCTCTGCTCTCAATCGTCTATCTGTTCCAGCATTCAAGTGATTGAGAAAAATGAGCTTTCTTTTTTTTAAAGGCACCGAATATTAGTTTCTCCACAAATAAATATTTATTCGTTCACAATAAACATGGAAGCATACAGAATCACTCTTTATATTTGCTATCTTATTCTTAAAAGATAATTTTGAAATAATTTATGAATGTGCAAATAATCTCCAACTTCCAATCTTTTTCAATCAATTTCAAATTTATTATCAATCCATTACAAAGAAAATACATGAGAATATTAACTAATCTGAATAAATTAATTATTTTGAATTATCAAAGGATTACTTTCGATTTGAATTCATTTGAGTAAATTTTCAAATATTTGGAAAATTTATTAGTTTTGCAATCTTCAAAATAATCTTTGAATAACATCTTTAAGACAATGCAGTTTCATGTTATCATATTATTTTATTCTCAATTCAATAATTTAAACACGTTTAATACCTCTAATTAAATTTTAATAGCTCTATAGTTGTTGACTCGTGTATTTTATCACTTTGAATTCCAATTTCGACCATTTTCATAGTCACCATAAACTTATAAAAAATTTTATATCAAAAATGAATTCATCTATCTAATCTTAGTACTAATCTCATAATTATCAATCTATTACACTCATCACAAACACCACATTTATCACACTTATTCTATTTACTGAATCCCGAACCTCTACTTCTTTCTCCATTCACTATTTTCTCCTTATTTTCCATCTATTCTTTAGTATTCTTCAACAATTTTCCTCCTCATTCTTATTTTTCATCATTCCTCCACCCATTCTTCTCATTTTTATTCTCCTTCTCCTTGAACGGCTATTCAATCTTCACTATGTTTTCTATTTATTTATCTTCATCTTTTTTCTTAAATTCAATTCCATCGTGACCTGTTTTTTCTAATTACCTTCTAGAAATCTGTTGTATGTGAAGTGAAGTTGTGGTAGCTCTTCATAATGAAAGAAAAATTCAAAGTCAAATTTATTAACAAATTGAAAAAATAGAGTAGTATGGGTCCATGGCATAACCTGTCATATTTTCTGCTGTGCTGTTTACTACGTAATAACCGAAGATAGTACTTTTTGTCACTACCTTTTGTTAGTAGTCATCATTACAGCTGAGGATGTGGCAGGTTATGCCACGAAACCATGCTCCTGTGTTTTTCAATTTGTTTATAAATAGTGGCTTGACAACATCTTGGTATTTTTCTTTTATACTCTTCTCTTCTCTCGTTCTCCCTTCCCCTAAGTAACTACCGTTACTACCAGTACCACTTTCACTTATATTGTCATCTTTCTTCAATTTATCGTTTTCCAGCTTCTTCTTTACGCTCCTCCATTCTACTTATTCCTCATTTTCTCTTGCCAATCTCTTGCTTGTTTTCTCTAATTTTCCAATTATTCCTGTATTCTTCAAATTGATCCGATCCTCCCATCTTTGTTCTGCTTTAGTACGGTACCTTTCTTTTCTCTCATTCAATCCCTATGTCCACACTTGGTCGATTTGTGTGTGCTGCACAGCATGCGGCCGATGCTTGTGTCGCACACAAAATCAAGCAACAGTGGACATAGATAATCTACTACAGTTATTAGTTTCAATTCCTCATATCTCATACACCTTATTCATTATACTCATTCTTTTCACTGAATCCAGATTCTCCACTTCTTCTCCATTCATTCATTCTATTTTTGAAAGTGTTCTTTCATTTTTCTTGCTTCTCCTTCGTCTACTATCCAACCTTCACCTTGTTTTCTATTCTTCTCCTCATCACTCCAATTTCTCTTCTCCTCCCATTTACTATTCAATTATTGTTTCTCTAGAATTCTTCTTGTTTTTTTTCAAATACAATAATTCAATCCTTATTCAACACCTTATTGTTCTTATCTTATTCTCTTTTCCACTCCTGCTTCACCAACTACCACAACTTCTACTTCTCTTCTGCTTATTTTCCTTTTGCTCTTTTGTTTGTCTAATTTTCCATCCATCGCTTTACTTCTTTCATTTTCCTTTCACTTTTATTTGCTACATCCATCCCTCTATTTTCATTTTTTTATTTATTTCATATTCATTTTCAATTTCTATTCCTTCCATTATTTTTTTATATTTCTCGTCATTGATATGAGTAGTTGCTTAAAGTGCAGTTTATAATGCGGATGCGCAAACGGTGTCTGTTTTGTGATACTATGGGGAGAATGGTTGCAACAATGTCAGGCATTGGAGTTGCGTCGATGCTGTGTGTGGGGGGATTGCGTTGTCTGACCGCCCATGGCTCCAGTTTATGGTTTTCGTTGTCGTTTTACGTCAATGGAAGCCATAACTGGCACGTGACTGATTGTGTCCCGGGCTCTTTGCTCTTGGGATGATTGAGCAGCGTCGATCTGTCTGCCCTGAGTCTCAGTTCACTTGGTGACGTCACTACGACGCTCTTAGTGAACTGCTACTTGTATTACAGGTACATGTACCTGTAATACAAGTAGTAGTTCACCGGCCCTTCCTTCACCGCCGTACGGGCCCTCATAACACCGCCCTCGTGATAACAAGTGGTCGGGGGGGGGAGGGGGGGGTAGTTTTAGGGTGAGATTGTTTTAAATGTTTGTCTATTGGGGAAAAATTTTATCATCTGATTATCAGGCCTAGGACATGTTCCAGTGTGAATTCAACCACATCTAGAACATGATTTTTTATTTGTAGTCTCAAGACTATGTGAATTACCTGGTTCTAAATCGTCTCCTTTATTTACTTTCCTTTCTTCTTTGTGGACCTTGATCTTCGACATCGCTCACTATGTTATCAGAAGCTTTAATCAATTTAAAGTTTCTTCCTGCTACTTCGGCTGCTCTGCAAAAAATCAAGATCTTTTCCAAAGACGCATCTTCTCTTAATAATCGCTCTTGTAGCTCGTTATTTCTTACACCAAACGGAATCAATGCTTTCAGTAGCTTGTCCTCTTGTTCTTCGAAATTGCAAGGTTTAATTGAATTTTAATTCAGCATAAATATCATAATTGATCAAATGTTCCATCAATACTTTGCTTCCTTTTCTAAAGTTTGAAAATGTCCATAGTTACAATTTTCTTCGGCACACAATGCTTTCCTAAAGTGTTTGATATATTCTACACTTTCCGTTGCTAAGTCATCTTTGAATTATAGAGCTTCAGACCATCACTACCCAATATATTTTCCAATCCCACAAGTTGAACTGCTTTACTGTCTTTGTCTGGTTTTATTGCAACAAAATATATCGAAAATTCTTCTTTTAATTTTCAAAATTTTTCACTACATCACCATCTAGGTGAAGAGAATTGTAATAAAAGCGGATTTCTCGGTTTTCTTTGTACTAGACTTGATCACCGGAGTGATAACTGACTCATTGCGCACAAATAACACCTTCGAATAATTAACATTTATATTGACTTACCTTGACCTAACTGCGACTGCAACAAAGAAGCCGAGTTGTTATAGCAAGAGCTATCTTTGTTTCTTTCTTTCGTGTCTAGACTCTATGGTGCTCTAGTGGTTGAAGGATTAGGTTGGACCGTAGCCCAGGGTACGCCTAAATCGTTTGTCTAGTTTGGCTCCTTCAGTGTACCTCTTGCAGTGGATCACTATCAGTATAACATGGTGCATCATTACTAATCTAGTCACAATTACCAAAAACTCAACGCCAAATGGTAACCAGCATTCATAAGAATAGGGTCGATAGAAAAACTTATTAGCAGAAAAAGATGATGAAGAGAGAAGAAAAGGAGGAAGAACCAAACAGGAAACAACAGAAAAGAAAAATATTGAAACGAGAAAATAAGAGAAGAGAAATCCTGTTGGCTGTTGTTGTGGCTGTTCCGCTACAAAATAATAGAGGCAATAATAAAAGGAAAAATATTTGAAAACCAAATATATGAAAACCATGAACGAACCAAATGACAGATAAAGATGGTGAGGGGAGAAGAGTAGAAGGCAGGTTGAGGACAGCCAGTGCAGGGATATAAGAGGAAGCACTGACCAGCTCGGGGTCCGGAGGGTCGCGTACCTCAGAGCTGCTACTATATATAGAAACAATCACTATCAGCCACAATAATAATTATCGATTTGGATGAGGAAATCTTCGTTCAGGTATTATATTGCACAAACCAAAATACTCCAGCAGATGAGATGAATCTCGAATAATATTAAAGTTGATGCAAATAAACTGCTGCTGACCTTCAACAAGACGTGTCTTCTCAATACTCATCCATTTCCACTGCTGGTGAGCGGAGCGGTCGAGCGACAGAGTGAGCAGCTCCTCCAAAAGAACCCGATGCGGCCTCTTTACAACACTTTTGTGGGTGAATTCCTCAAATTCACGCATTGTTTTCTCAACTCTGAGGCTCTACTCACTTGCGATACTCAAGTTGCGAAGCGACGGGAGTCTCGGCGACTGGAATAACAAACATGTGTTTTCAAATGATGACGCTCACCATATTGTCTGAACGTCATAATTTAAAAACACATGTTTGTTATTCCAGTCGCTGAGACTCCAGTTGCTTCGCGATTTCAGTATCGCAAGTGTAATGCTTATTCTAAAAGGATTCATTCATATGTATAATATAAAACACAACTTCAACTTGTAACCTGTACTTGAGTTTCTTTCAAAAATTGAAAATAATATTAATTGTATTCGAAGTATTATTTTTCGATAACTACTTTTTGCCAAATTGTCATTTCAAGTGTTTGAGTAGAGATGTTCTTCATAAAAATTGAATATGAAAAGTTTAGCTTACATGAAAATTGAGTTTTCCTTCTAACAATGATGGTATGAGTAACACTTCATCTCGGAAACTTGTTACAATAATTATTATTTTGAAAAACTTTCAAAACAAACATGTCATGTATGTATTTTTTTTAATAAAGAGCACACACTTTTTTAGGGAAAGTGATTTCTTCGGAGGAATATTCAATTGAATGATAAATTCAAATTCATTTATTTCAATTCACAAACATATACAATAACAAAAGGTACTTCATTCAATCATTGAAATAAATTTATAAGACCCACATGGGCATGAAACCTGTGCGCGGGAATGAGTGCAAAACGGTAAATTAATAATAACAGTAATACTAAAATAATGAATAAATTATATAAACTATTGCAATATATAAGATTTATATATCATTAAGAGTAAATTAAAACTTATCATTTCCTAATCAACATTGATAGAGTGTTGAAGATGACAATAAAATTAATTTAATTAAAAATTAAGGTTAAATAAGGACTTGAGTTATTTGCAGATTTATAGACTTTTATTGCTAAGGATGTAATATTCTGAGGATTGTATTCCATTTTTTTGTAGATTTCCATGATTATCTCTTTTCTTGTATTTTTATAATTTCATAAATATAAACTATAGATTCATTAATAATATCAAGCCTATTTCTAGAAATGAAGGGTTTTATTAATGTTTACCTTACTTACTTTGGTCGATTCCAATTAATTTCGACGATGTTGTTGCTGCTGCATACTGTAACTTAAATATATTCAAGTCCAGTAAATAAATATATTCATTATTTTAAATATATCCAATTCAAAGTATTTTTATCCAATAGAAGTTCTATTCTTATTATTTGATAAGTTAATTTAAACTATGTTGATTCTGTTGTTTTATTCAGCAAGCTTCTTTACTTCGATTTAAGCTAGTCACTTATCTCAAAGTTTGATCATTCATATTAATTTATAACTTGTTCAACTATTTCACACCCTTCAATGATCTCTGAAAAATTACCGGGATTGGGTTACAAACATCTGGTTAGCCAAGTTAAAGATCAAATAAGGAGCAGGAACTGCCAGCAAGTCATAGCACAATGGAATGGCTCATTGAAATTTTTGTTTTGAAAAAAAAAATGGTGAAAACTAAAAAAAATATATAAAATTTAAAAAATATATTATCATTATTATTAGATTTTTCTAATAATAGGAGTAGGCCCCAAACAAATAATAAAATATAGAAATTAAAAAAAAAAAAATTATCATATGTTTTGTTGTTGTTATTATTATCCGGTGGTGGCCACCAAAAAAATTATAAAATATAAAACTAAAAAAAAAAATATTGTTTATAAGAATATTAGTATAAGTAGGTTAGTATATTAGTGTATCATATTATTTATTTAGTATTTATTTAATTATCATTATTATTAGATTTTTTAGGTGTAGGCAAAAAAAATATATAAAATTAAAAAAAATTATTATTATTCAATTTTTCTTTTTTTAGGTGTAGGCTCAAAAAAAAATATAAAAATATAAAAAATATATAAAATTATTACCATTTTTATTATATTATGTTTTGTTGTTATTATTATCCGGTGGTGGCAACCAAAAAAATTATAAAATATAAAACTAAAAAAAAATTATTGTTTATAAGAATATTAGTATAAGTAGGTTATTATATTAGTGTATCATATTATTTATTTAATTATCATTATTATTAGATTTTTTAGGTGTAGGCCAAAAAAAAAAATATATAAAATTAATAAAATTTTAGTATTATAATTGAATTTTTAGTTTTTTAGGTGTCGAATTAAAAAAAAAAATAAAATTAAAAAATATATATATTATCATTTTCATTATAATTATATGTTTTTTTGTTGTTATTATTATCCGGTGGTGGCCACCAAAAAAATTATAAAATATAAAACTAAAAAATTATTATTGTTGATTGAAATATTAGTATGAGTAGGTTAGGATTTATTTAATTAGGGTATCATATTATTTATTTAGTATTTATTTAATTATCATTATTTATGGATGAATTATTTCTCCAAACTGAGGATGGAAGAGTACAATGGGACAGTTGATTACGTTTTGTTTGCACATCAAAAAAAATTATTGTAGTTCTTTTTTGTTTTTATTTATCAAATTATCAAGTTGTTATAATTATTATAATTATATGTATTCATCTCCATTATTATTATTCTAGTAATTAAAAAAAAAATATTATTGTACATTAATATTGTAGATTTAATTGTATTGTAGATTAAAACTATGTATTTAATATTGTATTTATATTATGTATTATTATGATTGTATTTTATTGTAGATTAATATTATTGAGTGACAGTGTTATATGTCGGTAAGGGCCTGGTTGCATACGATTGTGGTTTGCTTTACTTTACTTCACTCCACTAACAAAGCTACTTTGGTTTACTTCACTTCACTCCATTTACTCACATTGTAAATCTATACAATTCGTATGGTATATAGTAAGTGAAGTGAATTAAAGCAAAACACAAACTAAGTAGCTCTTCTAGTGAAGTGAAGTAAAGCAAACCACAATCATATGTGACCAGGCCCTAAATGTCTTCTGCTGCCCATATACTACTCATTGGCCATCTGCCAATGTGCATTGTATAAATTAAAGTTAAAGATATTTTCAATAAATTGTGTAATTTATTATTTTTTGAGAATCACATGATTATTGTCTCAATGATAAGTAGAGCCCCAGTGGATGTGATTTCCCCTACTTTGTGATTTGAAATTATTAATGGCGCAGCAGAACAATGTGGTAACCCATTATGTAAAAAGTGTATGTCTTCCTTTGTGCACCTGTGCAGTTGTCAGCGCCTTATGCGCGCTCCGCTGTCTTGGAGTGACCCTTCTGGTCTTTGAGAAAAATATTGTAAAGCAATTTTATTTTCTATTTTGAAAAATGTAGTCAAACAAAGGTATGGTACTCAGGCAATGTACATGGTTGCACAAACGAACAATGTGATACTAACAACTTGATATTTATATAAATTTTGAGCATCGCAGACATAAAAAAAGCAACATTTAAATAATGAAAAAATGATTTTTTTATTGTAATATTGCACTTTTGTTTATTGTTAATTTAATTGTAGTTTTCTTTTGTTTTTGAACAAATAAATGAAAAAATATAGAATTTGTTTTTTCATTACTAAAATCCAACGGTCGCAAAAAGACGCGAATCTCTTAATAAACTTATCTCTTAGATTAAAGTAGGGTGATATTTATTTAATATGATATAAACATCATTATTTTATTATTACATAGCCAGCTATATTGAACAATCCTCAAAAAGAGATCTGCCCAGCCTTCTGGGAGGGTGAAAATGCAAAGATGAACAAAAAGTATAGAAACGAGAAGGGAAGGAGAGTAATGTATTCTATTATCTGATTGGACTGTAATATTGTTAAATATAGCATGACCATCATTATTTTATTATTACTAAGCCAGCTATATTAGACAATCCATGAAATGAGATCTGACTTCAGCCACCTAAGAGTATGAAGATGCATAAACAGGATAAAAAGGAGAAGGAAGGGAGTAATGTATTCTATTATTTGATTGGACTGAAATATTGTTATATATGGAATAAACATCATTATTTTATAATTACATAGCCAGCTATATTGAACAATCCATAAAAGAGATCTAGCCACAGCCTGCTGGGAGGGTGAAAATGCAAAGATGAACAAAAAGTATAGAAACGAGAAGGAAGGAGAGTAATGTATTCTATTATCTGATTGGACTGAAATATTGTTAAATATAGCATGAACATCATTATTCTATTATTACTAAGCCAGCTATATTAGACAATCCATGAGATGAGATCTGACTTCAGCCACCTAAGAGGATGAAGAAGCATAAACAGGATAATAATGAGAAGGGAAGGGGAGTAATGTATTCTATTATTCGATTGGACTGAAATATAGTAAAATATGGGATAAACATCATTATTACATTATTTCATAGCCAGCTATATTAAACAATCCATAAGAAGAGATCTACCCACAGCCTTCTGGGAGGGTGAATATGCAAAGATGAACAAAAAAAGGTTAAAAACGAGAAGGAAAGGAGAGTAATGTATTCTATTATTTCATTGGACTGAAATATTGTTAAATATAGCATAAACTTCATTATTTTATAATTACTAAGCCAGCTATATTAGACAATCCATGAAATGAGATCTGACTTCAGCCAGTCAAGAGGATGAAGATGCATAAACAGGATAAAAATGAGAAGGGAAGGCGAGTAATGTATTCTATTATTTGATTGGACTGAAATATTGTTAAATATGGTATAAACATCATTATTTTATTATTACATAGCCAGCTATATTGAACAATCCACAAGAAGAGAACTGCCCACAGCCTTCTGGGAAGGTGAATATGCAAAGATGAACAAAAAAAGTATAGAAACGAGAAGGGAAGGAGGATAATGTATTCTATTATCTGATTGGACTGTAATATTGTTAAATATAGCATGACCATCATTATTTTATTATTACTAAGCCAGCTATATTAGACAATCCATGAAATGAGATCTGACTTCAGCCACCTAAGAGTATGAAGATGCATCAACAGGATAAAAATGAGAAGGGAAGAGGAGTAATGTATTCTACTATTTGATTGGACTGAAATATTGTTATATATGGAATAAACATCATTATTTTATAATTACAAAGCCAGCTATATTGAACAATCCATAAAAAGAGATCTAGCCACAGCCTGCTGGGAGGGTGAAAATGCAAAGATGAACAAAAAAAGTATAGAAACGAGAAGGGAAGGAGAGTAATGTATTCTATTATCTGATTGGACTGAAATATTGTTAAATATAGCATGAACATCATTATTCTATTATTACTAAGCCAGCTATATTAGACAATCCATGAGATGAGATCTGACTTCAGCCACCTAAGAGGATGAAGAAGCATAAACAGGATAATAATGAGAAGGGAAGGGGAGTAATGTATTCTATTATTCGATTGGACTGAAATATAGTAAAATATGGGATAAACATCATTATTACATTATTTCATAGCCAGCTATATTAAACAATCCATAAGAAGAGATCTACCCACAGCCTTCTGGGAGGGTGAATATGCAAAGATGAACAAAAAAAGGTTAAAAACGAGAAGGAAAGGAGAGTAATGTATTCTATTATTTCATTGGACTGAAATATTGTTATATATAGCATAAACTTCATTATTTTATAATTACTAAGCCAGCTATATTAGACAATCCATGAAATGAGATCTGACTTCAGCCAGTCAAGAGGATGAAGATGCATAAACAGGATAAAAATGAGAAGGGAAGGCGAGTAATGTATTCTATTATTTGATTAAACTGAAATATTGTTAAATATGGTATAAACATCATCATTATTATTATTATTACATAGCCAGCTATATTGAACAATCCACAAGAAGAGAACTGCCCACAGCCTTCTGGGAGGTGAATATGCAAAGATGAACAAAAGGATATAGAAACGAGAAGGAAGGAGAGTAATGTATTCTATTATCTGATTGGACTGAAATATTGTTAAATATAGCATGACCATCATTATTTTATTATTACTAAGCCAGCTATATTAGACAATCCATGAAATGAGATCTGACTTCAGCCACCTAAGGATGAAGATGCATCAACAGGATAAAAATGAGAAGGAAGAGAGTAATGTATTCTACTATTTGATTGGACTGAAATATTGTTATATATGGAATAAACATAATTATTTTATAATTACAAAGCCAGCTATATTGAACAATCCATAAAAAGAGATCTAGCCACAGCCTGCTGGGAGGGTGAAAATGCAAAGATGAACAAAAAAAGTATAGAAACGAGAAGGGAAGGAGAGTAATGTATTCTATTATCTCATTGGACTGAAATATTGTTAAATATAGCATGAACATCATTATTCTATTATTACTAAGCCAGCTATACTAGACAATCCATGAGATGAGATCTGACTTCAGCCACCTAAGAGGATGAAGATGCATAAACAGGATAATAATGAGAAGGGAAGGGGAGTAATGTATTCTATTATTTGATTGGACTGAAATATTGTTAAATATAGCATAAACATCATTATTTACATAATTACATAGCCAGCTATATTAGACAATCCATAAGAAGAGATCTACCCACAGCCTTCTGGGAGGAGTGAATATAAAGATGAACAAAAAGGTTAAAACGAGAAGGAAAGGAGAGTAATGTATTCTATTATTTGATTGGACTGAAATATTGTTAAATATAGCATAAACATCATTATTTTATTATTACTAAGCCAGCTATATTAGACAATCCATGAGATGAGATCTGACTTCAGCCAGTCAAGAGGATGAAGATGCATAAACAGGATAAAATGAGAAGGGAAGGCGAGTAATGTATTCTATTATTTGATTGGACTGAAATATTGTTAAATATGGAATAAACATCATTATTTATTATTACATAGCCAGCTATATTGAACGATCCATGAGAAGAGATCTGCCCACGGCCTTCTGGGAGGGTGAATATGCAAAGATGAACAAAAAAGGTTAAAACGAGAAGGAAAGGAGAGTAATGTATTCTATTATTTCATTGGACTGAAATATTGTTAAATATAGCATAACACCATTTATTATTATCATTAACCAGCTATATTAGACAATCCATGAAATGAGATCTGACTTCAGCCAGTAAGAGGATGAAGATGCATAAACAGGATAAAAATGAGAAGGGAAGGAGGGTAATGTATTCTATTATTTGATTGGACTGAAATATTGTTAAATATGGTATAAACATCATTATTTTATTATTACATAGCCAGCTATATTGAACAATCCCATAAAGAGATCTGCCCACAGCCTTCTGGGAGGGTGAATATGCAAAGATGAACAAAAAGTATAGAAACGAGAAGGGAAGGAGAGTAATGTATTCTATTATCTGATTGGACTGAAATATTGTTAAATATATATAAACACCATTTATTCATTATCATTAAGCCAGCTATATTAGACAATCAATGAAATGAGATCTGCCTACAGCCACCTAAGAGGATGAAGATGCATAAATCGGATAAAAATGAGAAGGATAGGAGTAATGTATTCTATTATTTGATTGGACTGAAATATTGTTAAAAATATGATATAAACATCATTATTTTATTATTACATAGCCAGCTATATTGAACAATCCTCAAAAGAGATCTGCCACAGCCTTCTGGGAGGGTGAAAATGCAAAGATGAACAAAAAAGTATAGAAACGAGAAGGAAGGAGATTATGTATTCTATTATCTGATTGGACTGAAATATTGTTAAATATAGCATGACCATCATTATTTTATTATTACTAAGCCAGCTATATTAGACAATCCATGAAATGAGATCTGACTTCAGCCAGCCAAGAGGATGAAGATGCATAAACAGGATAAAAATGAGAAGGGAAGGCGAGTAATGTATTCTATTATTTGATTGGACTGAAATATTGTTAAAATATGGAATAAACATCATTATTTTATTATATTACATAGCCAGCTATGACAATCCATAAAAGAGATCTGACCACAGCCTTCTTGGAGGGTGAATATGCAAAGATGAACAAAAAAAAGGTTAAAAACGAGAAGGAAAGGAGGGTAATGTATTCTATTATTTCATTGGACTGAAATATTGTTAGATATAGCATAAACATCATTATTCTATTATTACTAAGCCAGCTATATTAGACAATCCATGAGATGAGGTCTGACTTCAGCCACCTAAGGGGATGATGATGCATAAACAGGATAATAATGAAGGGAAGGGAGTAATGTATTCTATTATTTGATTGGACTGAAATATAGTTAAAATATGGAATAAACATCATTATTACATAATTACATAGCCAGCTATATTAAACAATCCATAAGAAAGAGATCTGCCACAGCCTGCTGGGAGGAAAATGCAAAGATGAACAAAAAAGGTATAGAAACGAGAAGGAAGGGAGAGTAATGTATTCTATTATCTGATTGGACTGAATATTGTTAAATATAGCATGAACATCATTATTCTATTATTACTAAGCCAGCTATATTAGACAATCCATGAGATGAGATCTGACTTCAGCCACCTAGAGGATGAAGATGCATAAACAGGATAATAATGAGAAGGGAGAAGGGGAGTAATGTATTCTATTATTTGATTGTGGACTGAAATATTGTTAAATATGGAATAAACATCATTATTTATTATTACATAGCCAGCTATATTAAACAATCCATAAGAAGAGATCTAGCCACAGCCTTCTGGGAGGTGAAAATGCAAGATGAACAAAAAAGGTTTAAAACGAGAAGGAAAGGAGAGTAATGTATTCTATTATTTCATTGGACTGAAATATTGTTAAATATAGCATAAACATCATTATTCTATTATTACTAAGCCAGCTATATTAGACAATCCATGAAATGAGATCTGACTTCAGCCACCTAAGAGGATGAAGATGCATAAACAGGATAATAATGAGAAGGAAGGGAGTAATGTATTCTATTATTTGATTGGACTGAAATATTGTTAAAATATGGTATAAAACATCATTATTACATTATTTCATAGCCAGCTATATTGAACAATCCATAAGAAGAGATCTACACAGCCTTCTGGGAGGATGAATATGCAAAGATGAACAAAAAAAGGTTAAAACGAGAAGGAAAGGAGAGTAATGTATTTTATTATTTTATTGGACTGAAATATTGTTAAATATAGCATGACCATCATTATTTAATTATTACTAAGCCAGCTATATTAGACAATCCATGAAATGAGATCCGACTTCAGCCACCTAAGAGGATGAAGATGCATAAACAGGATAAAATGAGAAGGAAGGCGGTAATGTATTCTATTATTTGATTGGACTGAAATATTGTTAAATATGTAAACATCATTATTTTATTATTACATAGCCAGCTATATTGAACAATCCTCAAAAGAGAACTGCCCAGCCTTCTGGGAGGGTGAAAATATGCAAAGATGAACAAAAAGGTTAGAAACGAGAAGGAAAGGAGAGTAATGTATTCTATTATTTCATTGGACTGAAATATTGTTAAATATGTGAACATCATTATTCTGTATTATGAGCCAGCTATATTAGACAATCCATGAAATGAGATCTGACTTCAACCACCTAAAAGGATGAAGATGCATAAAAGGATAATAATGAGAAGGAAAGTAATGTATTCTATTATTTGATTGGACTGAAATATTGTTAAATATAGCATGAACATCATTATTTTATTATTACATAGCCAGCTATATTAGACAATCCATGATGAGATCTGACTTCAGCCACCTGGGAGGATGAAGATGAATAAACAGTATAGAAAATGAGAAGGAAGGGCAGTAATGTATTCTATTATTTGAAATATTGCTAAATATAGCATGAACATCATTATTCTATTATTACTAAAGCTATATTAGACAATCCATGAGATGAGATCTGACTTCCGCCACCTAAGAGGATGAAGATGCATAAGGAGGATAATAATGAGAAGGGAAGGGGAGTAATGTATTCTGTTATTTGATTGGACTGAAATATTGTTATATATGGAAAAAAAATCATTATTTTATAATTACATAGCCAGCTATATAAGACAATCCATGAGATGAGATCTGACTTCAGCCTGCTGGGAGGATGAAGATGCATAAACAGTATAAAATGAGAAGGAAGGAGAGTAATGTATTCTATTATCTGATTGGACTGAAATATTGTTAAATATAGCATGAACATCATTATTCTATTACTAAGCCAGCTATATTAGACAATCCATGAGATGAGATCTGACTTCAGCCACCTAAGAGGATGAAGATGCATAAACAGGATAATAATGAGAAGGGAAGGGGAGTAATGTATTCTATTATTAGATTGGACTGAAATATAGTAAAATATGGAATAAACATCATTATTACATTATTTCATAGCCAGCTATATTAAACAATCCATAAGAAGAGATCTACCCACAGCCTTCTGGGAGGTGAATATGCAAAGATGAACAAAAAGGTTAAAAACGAGAAGTAAAGGAGAGTAATGTATTCTATTATTTCATTGGACTGAAATATTGTTAAATATAGCATAAACTTCATTATTTTATAATTACTGAGCCAGCTATATTAGACAATCCATGAAATGAGATCTGACTTCAGCCAGTCAAGAGGATGAAGATGCATAAACAGGATAAAAATGAGAAGGGAAGGCGAGTAATGTATTCTATTATTTGATTGGACTGAAATATTGTTAAATATGGTATAAACATCATCATTTTATTATCACATAGCCAGCTATATTGAACAATCCACAAGAAGAGATCTGCCCACAGCCTTCTGGGAGGGTGAATATGCAAAGATGAACAAAAAAAGGTTAAAAACGAGAAGGAAAGGAGAGTAATGTATTCTATTATTTCATTGGAATGAAATATTCTTAAATATGGTATAAACACCATTTATTCATTATCATTAAGCCAAATATATTAGACAATCAATGAAATGAGAGCTGCCTACAGCCACCTAAAAGGATGAATATGCATAAATCGGATAAAAATGAGAAGGATAGGAGAGTAATGTATTCTATTATTTGATTGGACTGCAATATTGTTAAATATGATATAAACATCATTATTTTATTATTACATAGCCAGCTATATTGAACAATCCTCAAAAAGAGATCTGCCCAGCCTTCTGGGAGGGTGAAAATGCAAAGATGAACAAAAAAAGTATAGAAACGAGAAGGGAAGGAGAGTAATGTATTCTATTATCTGATTGGACTGTAATATTGTTAAATATAGCATGACCATCATTATTTTATTATTACTAAGCCAGCTATATTAGACAATCCATGAAATGAGATCTGACTTCAGCCACCTAAGAGGATGAAGATGCATAAACAGGATAAAAATGAGAAGGGAAGGGGAGTAATGTATTCTATTATTCGATTGGACTGAAATATTGTTAAATATGGTATAAACATCATTATTTTATTATTACATAGCCAGCTATATTGAACAATCCATAAAAAGAGATCTAGCCACAGCCTGCTGGGAGGGTGAAAATGCAAAGATGAACAAAAAAGTATAGAAACGAGAAGGAAGAGTAATGTATTCTATTTCATTGGACTGAAATATTGTTAAATATAGCATAAACTTCATTATTTTTATTATTACTAAGCCAGCTATATTAGACAATCCATGAAATGAGATCTGACTTCAGCCACCTAAGAGGATGAAGATGCATAAACAGGATAAAAATGAGAAGGAAGGGGAGTAATGTATTCTATTATTTGATTGGACTGAAATATTGTTAAATATGGTATAAACATCATTATTTTATTATTACATAGCCAGCTATATTGAACAATCACATAAGAAGAGATCTACCCACAGCCTTCTGGGAGGTGAATATGCAAAGATGAACAAAAGGTTAGAAACGGAAGGAAGGAGGTAATGTATTCTATTATTTCATTGGAATGAAATATTCTTAAATATAGTATAAACACCATTTAATTATTATTACTAAGCCAGCTATATTAGACAATCCATGAAATGAGATCTGACTTCAGCCACCTATGAGGATGAAGATGCATAAACAGGATAAAAATGAGAAGGGAAGGAGAGTAATGTATTCTATTATTTGATTGGACTGAAATATTGAAATATGGTATAAACATCATTATTTTATTATTACATAGCCAGCTATATTGAACAATCCACAAGAAGAGATCTGCCCAGCCTTCTGGGAGGGTGAATATGCAAAGATGAACAAAAAGGTTAGAAACGAGAAGGGAAAGGAGAGTAATGTATTCCTATTATTTCATTGGACTGAAATATTATTAAATATAGTATGAACATCATTATTTTATTATTACTAAGCCAACTATATTAGACAATCCATGCAATGAGATCTGACCTCAGCCACCTAAGAGAATGAAGATGCATAAACGGGATAAAAATGAGAAGGATAGGAGAGTAATGTATTCTATAATTTGATTGGACTGAAATATTGTTAAATATGGTATGAACATCATTATTTTATTATTACTAAGCCAGCTATATTAGACAATTCATGAAATGAGATATGACTTCAGCCACCTAAGAGGATGAAGATGCATAAACAGGATAAAAATGAGAAGGCAAGGGGAGTAATGTATTCTATTATTTGATTGGACTGAAATATTGTTGAATATGATATAAACATCATTATTTTATAATTACATAGCCAGCTATATTGAACAATCCATAAAAGAGATCTGACCACAGCCTGCTGGGAGGGTGAAAATGCAAAGATGAACAAAAGGATAGAAACGAGAAGGGAAGGAGAGTAATGTATTCTATTATCTGATTGGACTGAAATATTGTTAAATATAGCATAAACATCATTATTCTATTATTACTAAACCAGCTATATTAGACAATCCATGAGATGAGATCTGACTTCAGCCACCTAAGAGGATGAAGATGCATAAACAGGATAATAATGAGAAGGAAGGAGAGTAATGTATTCTATTATTGATTGGACTGAAATATTGTTAAATATATGGAATAAACATCATTATTTATTATTACATAGCCAGCTATATTGAACAATCCATAAAAAGAGATCTGACTCACAGCCTTCTGGGAGGGTGAATATGCAAGATGAACAAAAAGGTTTAAAACGAGAAGGAAGGAGAGTAATGTATTCTATTATTTCATTGGACTGAAATATTGTTAAATATGGTATAAACATCATTATTCTATATTATCATAACCAGCTATATTAGACAATCCATGAGATGAGATCTGACTTCAGCCACCTAGAGGATGAAGATGCATAAACAGGATAAAAATGAGAAGGAAGGAGAGTAATGTATTCTATTATTTGATTGGACTGAAATATTGTTAAATATAGTATAAACATCATTATTTTATTATTACATAGCCAGCTATATTAGACAATCCATGAAAAGAGATCTGCCCAGCCTTCTGGGAGGGTGAATATGCAAAGATGAACAAAAAGGTTAAAAACGAGAAGGAAGGAGAGTAATGTATTCTATTATTTGATTGGACTGAAATATTGTTAAATATGGTATAAACATCATTATTTATTATTACATAAGCCAGCTATATTAGACAATCAATGAAATAGAGTCTGACCACAGCCACTGAAAGGAAGAAAATGCATAAACAGGATAAAAATGAGAAGGGAAGTGGAGTAATGTATTCTATTATTTGATTGGACTGAAATATTGTTGATATGGTATAAACATCATTATTTGATCATTACATAGCCAGCAATATTGAACAATCCATAAAAAGAGATCTCCCTACAGCCTTTTGGGAGGAAGAAAATGCAAAGATGAACAAAAGTATAGAAACGAGAAGGAGAGGAGAGTAATGTATTCTATTATCTGATTGGACTGTAATATTGTTAAATATAGCATGACCATCATTATTTTATTATTACTAAGCCAGCTATATTAGACAATCCATGAAATGAGATCTGACTTCAGCCACCTAAGAGGATGAAGATGCATAAACAGGATAAAAATGAGAAGGGAAGGGGAGTAATGTATTCTATTATTTGATTGGACTGAAATATTGTTATATATGGAATAAACATCATTATTTTGTTATTACAGCCAGCTATATTGAACAATCCATAAAAGAGATCTAGCCACAGCCTGCTGGGAGGGTGAAAATGCAAAGATGAACAAAAAGTATAGAAACGAGAAGGAAGGAGAGTAATGTAGTCTATTATCTGATTGGACTGAAATAGTGTTTAATATATCATGTTCATCATTATTTTATTATTACTAAGCCAGCTATATTAGACAATCCATGAGATGAGATCTGACTTCAGCCACCTAAGAGGATGAAGATGCATAAACAGGATAATAATGAGAAGGGAAGGCTAGTAATGTATTCCATTATTCGATTGGACTGAAATATTGTTAAATATGGTATAAACATCATTATTCTATTATTACATAGCCATCTATATATTGGACAATCCATAAGAAGAGATCTGCCCACAGCCTTCTGGGAGGGTGAATATGCAAAGATGAACAAAAAGGTTAAAACGAGAAGGAAAGGAGTAATGTATTCTATTATTTCATTGGACTGAAATATTGTTAAATATGGTATAAACATCATTATTCTATAATTACTAGCCAGCTATATTAGACAATCCATGAAATGA
This sequence comes from Laodelphax striatellus, assembly GCA_017141395.1. NCBI lineage: Eukaryota > Metazoa > Arthropoda > Insecta > Hemiptera > Delphacidae > Laodelphax > Laodelphax striatellus. Next base: position 71,816 of record JADWYY010000022.1, read on the forward strand.
GATCTGACTTCAGCCACCTAAGAGGATGAAGATGCATAAACAGGATAAAATGAGAAGGAAGGCGAATAATGTATTCTATTATTTGATTGGACTGAAATATTGTTAAATATGGTATAAACATCATTATTTTATTTTACATAGCCAGCTATATTAGAACAATCCACAAGAAGAGATCTGCCACATCCTTCTGGGAGGTGAATGTACAAGATGAACAAAAAGGTTAAAACGAGAAGGAAGGAGAGTAATGTATTCTATTATTTCATTGGACTGAAATATTGTTAAATATGGTATGAACACCATTATTTTATTATCATTAAGCCAACTATATTAGACAATCCATGAAATGAGAGCTGACTTCAGCCACCTAAAAGGATGAAGATGCATAAACAGGATAAAATGAGAAGGATAGGAGAGTAATGTATTCTGTTATTTGATTGGACTGAAATATTGTTAAATATGATATAAACATCATTATTTTATTATTACATAGCCAGCTATATTGAACAATCCATCAAAGAGATCTGCCACAGCCTGCTGGGAGGGTGAAAATGCAAAGATGAACAAAAAAGTATAGAAACGAGAAGGGAAGGAGAGTAATGTATTCTATTATCTGCTTGGACGGTAATATTGTTAAGTATAGCATGTCGATCATTATTTTATTACTACTCTGCCAGCTATATTAGACAACCCATGAAATGAGATCTGACTTCAACCACCCTAAGAGTATGAAGATGCATAAACAGGATAAAAATGAGAAGGAATGGGGAGTAATGTATTCTATTATTTGATTGGACTGGGATATTGTTAAATATGTTGAATATGGCGAAAACATCATTATTTTATTATTACATAGCCAGCTATATTGGACAATCCATTAAAAGAGATCTGCCTACAGCCTTCTGGGAGGGTGAATATGCAAAGATGAACAAAAAAGTACAGAAACGAGAAGGGAAGGAGAGTAATGTATTCTATTATCTGATTGGACTGTAATATTGTTAAATATAGCATGAACATCATTATTTTATTATTACTAAGTCAGCTATATTAGACAATCCATGAGATGAGATCTGACTTCAGCCAGTCAAGAGGATGAGGATGCATAGACGGGATAAAAATGAGAAGGGTAGGCGAGTAATGTATTCTATTATTCGATTGGACTGGAATATTGTTAAATATGGTATAAACATAATTATTTTATTATTACATAGCCAGCTATATTAAACAATCCACAAGAAGAGAACTGCCCACAGCCTTCTGGGAGGGTGAATATGCAAAGATGAACAAAAAAGGTTAAAACGAGAAGGAAAGGAGAGTAATGTATTCTATTATTTCATTGGACTGAAATATTGTTAAATATGGTATAAACACCATTATTTATTATCATTAAGCCAACTATATTAGACAATCCATGAAAGAGAGCTGCCTACAGCCACCTAAAAGGATGAATATGCAAAATCGGATAAAAATGAGAAGGAAGGAGAGTAATGTATTCTATTATTGATTGGACTGAAATATTGTTAAATATGGTATAAACATCATTATTTTATTATTACACAGCCAGCTATATTGAACAATCCATCAAAGAGATCTGCCACAGCCTTCTGGGAGGGTGAAAATGCAAAGATGAACAAAAAGTATAGAAACGAGAAGGGAAGGAGTAATGTATTCTATTATCTGATTGGACTGAAATATTGTTAAATATAGCATAAACTTCATTATTTTATAATTACTAAGCCAGCTATATTAGACAATCCATGAGATGAGATCTGACTTCAGCCACCTAAGAGGATGAAGATGCATAAACAGGATAAAAATGAGAAGGGAAGGGGAGTAATGTATTCTATTATTCGATTGGACTGAAATATAGTAAAATATGGAATAAACATCATTATTACATTATTTCATAGCCAGCTATATTGAACAATCCATAAGAAGAGATCTACCCACAGCCTTCTGGGAGGGTGAAAATGCAAAGATGAACAAAAAAAGTATAGAAACGAGAAGGGAAGGAGAGTAATGTATTCTATTATCTGATTGGACTGAAATATTGTTAAATATAGCATGAACATCATTATTCTATTATTACTAAGCCAGCTATATTAGACAATCCATGAGATGAGATCTGACTTCAGCCACCTAAGAGGATGAAGATGCATAAACAGGATAATAATGAGAAGGGAAGGGGAGTAATGTATTCTATTATTCGATTGGACTGAAATATAGTAAAATATGGAATAAACATCATTATTACATTATTTCATAGCCAGCTATATTAAACAATCCATAAGAAGAGATCTACCCACAGCCTTCTGGGAGGGTGAATATGCAAAGATGAACAAAAAAAGGTTAAAAACGAGAAGGGAAGGCGAGTAATGTATTCTATTATTTGATTGGACTGAAATATTGTTTAATATGGTATAAACATCATTATTTTATTATTACATAGCCAGCTATATTAGACAATCCATGAAATGAGATCTGACTTCAGCCAGTCAAGAGGGATGAAGATGCATAAACAGGATAAAAATGAGAAGTGAAGGCGAGTAATGTATTCTATTATTCGATTGGACTGAAATATTGTTAAATATGGTATAAACATCATTATTTTATTATTATATAGCCAGCTATATTGAACGATCCATGAAGAGAGATCTGCCCACAGCCTTCTGGGAGGTGAATATGCAAAGATGAACAAAAAAAGTATAGAAACGAGAAGGAAGGAGAGTAATGTATTCTATTATCTGATTGGACTGAAATATTGTTAAATATAGCATATGAACATCATTATTTTATTATTACTAAGCCAGCTATATTAGACAATCCATGAGATGAGATCTGACTCCAGACACCTAAGAGGATGAAGATGCATAAACAGGATAATAATGAGAAGGGGAGGGAAGTAACGTATTCTATTATTTAATTGTACTGGAATATTGTTAAATATAGCATAAACTTCATTATTTTATAATTACATAGCCAGCTATATTGAACAATCCATAAAAAGAGATCTAGCCACAGCCTGCTGGGAGGGTGAAAATGCAAAGATGAACAAAAAAAGTATAGAAACGAGAAGGAAGGAGAGTAATGTATTCTATTATCTGATTGTACTGAAATATTGTTTAAAAGAGCATAAACATCATTATTTTATTGTTACTAAGCCAGCTATATTAGACAATCCATGAGAT
>JADWYY010000023.1:0-75000 GCA_017141395.1 Laodelphax striatellus
GCGGTTTGGGTGGTTACCAGCGGTTCAATGAGTGGGAGAGAGACGAAAAACAGCAGCTAGCACAATCTTATCTCTCCCTCACATGGAGTCGCTGGTAAACGCCGAAACCGCAACCGCCCAAAAACCGTTCGTGTGAACCTAGACTTGTGATTTCTTATGTTTATTAAGGACATTGTCACTGCAAAAGTCTATGCCATTCATAAATATTGTAGGTCTACTATGAGTATCATTTGCTGTACTTGGTACAAAAATTACGTTGAATGTTTCTTGCCGACCTTGAAACAGCCTGTATTTATTTCTTTGTAGTTTCAATACTATCAGACAGTTAATTCAGAGCATTCGATTATTCCAAATCTAAAGCATGCACATCAGTAGGATGGTATGCTAGCCATTAAATAATTGAGTGCTCTGGAATAATTAGCGGTCTGATGGTATTGAAACTGTAAACAATTGGAGATGAATGTACAATGAAGTCCAGGACAGTATGCGGTGGCTTGAAAAGCGTGCAGTTTTTGAGAAAAATACATAAAATAGCTAAATTTATCAAGTAAAAGATCTGCAGTACCGTCACCGTTCAGCTGGCTTTAAGCGGTCAATGGACTGAGATGCTCGTGAATACTCAGTGGTAGCTTTCTAATCGGTGAGATTAGAAAAGAGACGGCGCCTACCACTCCCGTTGTAACGGTGACCGGCTCCTCTAAATACAATTTATGAGCTTCAAAATCGCTTCCCGGGGGTTTGGAACCCACCTAAAGCTGTAGGTCCATTCATCTCTCATCATCATCCTCCCCATTACCCTCGCACAAGCCTGGAGCTTGTGTGGGCATCATTCACAGCAAAAAAAAAACTACGTATTTGATTTCCAGGATAACTTCTGGAGAGATAGATTTTCCATATAATATATTGAAAACATTTTATTTTCAAGAGAGAAGAATATTCAGATCAAGTTCTGGGGAAATTATTCTTCCAAAAACTTTCAAATGCTTCTAGCTCTGTAAGCTTGTAATTTTATTTATCCACGACCGTGTTATAACGCAATCATTACAGTTTCATATTAAGCTCAATTGTAATCTAAACAGTAGCTTTTTCGAAATGGAATTTGAAACTTGTATCATAATGAGGACTTGAAACACTGGAACGGAACAGTTCCTAACCTTACGGCAAACATTGAAATAGAACATGGTTGTTTGAATCAAGGTTAGTTTAGATTGATAATGTATATTATTTGTTTTTGTTGGTCGTAGATGAAATGGTGTATTATGAGAGCCTTAAAATGACTCTTGAGAAACCTGAAAATAACTCGCGGCGTTGCCGCTCGTATTTTAACCTCATCAAATCAAATCATTTATTTATCCTTGAAACAAAATAATAACATATGAAACTTAAAAAAAGTATAAAAATTACAACTGAAAAATAATAGAATTAATAATATAAGACATATATAATATATATATTATATTATTATAAGAATAAAATAGTACAAAAGGAAGGTCCCTGCAAGGTAAGAAACCTGTGCGCAGTGGCCGAGTGTTTAATATACTTGATAATTAAATAAAAAATTTCATTTATTAAGGATACAATAGAATATTTTCATGAGGTATAATATATGCTGAGGGTATTGTTTAGGGAAGGACAACGGGAATGGGGAAAAGGAAAAGGAGACCACTTAGAATGTATATTCTAATCTATCAATTTATATGCCTAAAAAATATTCAAAATTGAATTGTTCGCAACTATCCATACATTAATATCTGAGACTAACTTTTTATTGAATTTATTTGTAATAAAATGATGTGGTATAATGTTTATAAGTTTTGTTACCATGTATAAAAATTGTCGTCTACAAATAGATAGATTGGTATCAGCTACCTGAAAAGTGATGGATGATGGGCGGAGGTTATATTTATGATGATTCACGCAAGTTGAATTGATCTTTATGTTTGTTTATCTAAATTATTTAATTTTTTAAATATAGCTGTCTGACAGTAAAGACATCAAGTTCAAAAAAAGGTTTTCACTTGGATACAGTCTCGGCTTTCCCACTATAGCTCTAATAAGGTGCTTTTGAATTACAAAAATCCTTTCCATATGATTAGAATAAGTTCCACCCCAAATTCTGATTCCATATCCCAGAAAAGATTGGATGTGGGCCAAATATATAAGTCTTGAAATCTCTTTGTTACTCAATTGGCTTATATTACGAAATTTACCTATCCAATGTTTGAGTTTATTACATGTACTGTTTATGTGGACATCCCATCGTAAATGTTGATCCACCATTACACCAAGATATTTGACATACTTTTCTGTATTCAACTTGGAGCATTGGCAATCAATCAAGCCTGAATTCATAGATAGTTTATTTACTCAATCGCTATAGTTTTGGAAGTGCATTCCAAAAGTATAATAAAAGCTTAAAGTATAATAATAAAGCTTAGCTCTGTGTTGATTTATGTTGCAAAAGAGTTGGTCAGATTTTGTGAATCTTCCAATATCCGATATTGATATTGATTTTGAACTTCAATATTGATGTAGATGTAGCTATGAAACTAGACTGTGATAATAATGATAATAAATTGTATTTGAAAATAAATTAGTTTTTTGACCACTTATTATTGCATTGTCCTTCATAAGTATGTAATCATTGGATAGAAAACAATAACAGTAAATAAGAAGATTGTACAGGTAGAAGCTGTGAACAGGTAGAATATTATGGATAGTGGATGAGATTGAAGAAAGGCGGCGCGGCGAGGCTCAAAAACGGCGTCTCCAGTGTGCGACTGAACACTCGAAAAAGCGAGGCGCGGCGCGTCTCCTGTGTGCTATGAGCTTAAGAGTAGATTTCAATTGTTTTTTTTAAATCCTGGTTAGTCTCCCTTGATTAGATAGCTGCTTTTATTATCCATTTAACCCGTATGTAAGCCTACTTTCAAGGTAGCTGTCTAATTTCGTTTCACGCTTTTATAAATAATGTAAAATCCTGCTTCTCTCCCCTTACTCTGCCATCTGACTTGGTTTCAAAAGCTGTAAGACGACTATAAAAATTGAAGTAGGTATTGCACTCCCTAATATTTCCATGTACTTGTATATTCCATGTAATTTCATGTCATATTATGCATTCACAATAGAAAAAATGTTATGTTTCATTTTTTAAGAGGCTTGTGAAATATTTGGTGTAATCTATGCTTCCTTTATCGAATCAAAAATTGTTATACAACTGTATATACAAATTTATAAAGATATAGCACCTCTGAAATGTTCCCATCGACTTGTTTTTCATGGATGGATGTTTTGTAGACTAGAACTCCTTTTTTCCTGGAGAATTTCCTTCATTCATCCTCATCTTAAACCTCATTTCGCATATATTAATGATTTACAGTTGTAATAGTCTTATTTGTAATTTAAATTTGGTTATAATTTATTCAAATAACTTAATTGTAGTCTGTAATTTGCGTCAAAGTTGTATTTCAGTGTGATTTTCATGTACAAATAATTGAATCTTGAGCTTTGAGGATCGCGCGGCCCGCTCGCTGCGTTGTGCTGCTCCCTAGTGGCGACTTTCGAACTACACCCTCTGTGTGTATTTATTAACATGGCCGCCATCTTGATTGTTGTAATATCTTCATTCTGCTCGTCTTTGAATGCATGTTTTTAGTGATAACTTCTCCATTCAAAGCTTATATTCATGTGAAATAATGTTCCTTATAATTGTTTTAATAGTTTGTACACATAGGACGTGTTTATTTTTCAGGATTTCTCCAATTCGAACGTAAGAAGTTGACAGCCCAGTCAGATTCGCCAATATAGGTATGCCACGAATTGATTTCCTTTGATTATGATTCATTTTCTTGAATTTAATGTTTGACACTGGTTCTAAATTGGAATTTGAGTATTCCAAATTGCTTTTCAATAAGTGGTTATTCTTTATTCAATAGAGATTGTTCCAAAAACTTAATGATTCCCGGCTATATAGGCCTGTTACGGTAAGCGCATTAGGGTCAGTTCATATCTACCTTTCTTCATAGTAAGCTATTATAATCAATTTAGTAGTTGATGCATATCGTTAAATGTAAAATAAGTACTGTAGATTGATATTTTCTGGTTGGAATCTGTAAAGTTGGTCGAAATTTTCTTAAATCGCATTGAACTTGTATGCCAACGGTTCATAGCCTAGGTTTGATTTTGATATAGCCTAATCAGATTCAGTTATTATCATGGTATTAGTGAGTGAAATCCACCAAGTTGGTCAATATTTTCTTAAATCTCATTGAAAACCGATTTAGCTTAGACTAACTCGGCTAGTCTAGGAAGGATTTTGATGGGATGAGATTCAATTATTATGTAGGCTACCATAAATGAAGAGAGTGATAATTATTGTAGGCTTTATAGTAAATATAATTTCTTACATTGTTTTCTTATTATTCAAATGTTATTTTATTGGTCAATAGCCTAATAACTCGAAAAGACTATTCCTTGGTACGGCGATGGTTTTTTTATGTCATCATAACATGAAGCTATTATCGTCAATATAGTAATAAATACTTGTAAGTCTGAAATAAGCTTTTTTCCTGTTTGAAATGAATATTATTATGAATTTATTTATAATCCCACATAAGTTAGCAGGCATGGAATCTCGATAACATAATTAAATCAAATGCATCATGCCTTCAGAAAAATAAATTTAAAAGTATAATAATAGATGGGTTATATTATAGGTTATAAAGTAAATTGATAGGCTACTAATAAATAGATAACTTATGAAAAGTTGAAGACAAAGTACAGGTATTCATCGGTTTTGGTTGAGTTTCATGGAAATATTTACTGCATTCAAACGCGCATAACAAAGTTTTAATGCTTTCTTAAATGTCTATTCTCACATATGAATCCCACGGTATATAGAAGAAGACGGTATGGGTCACGCGCATGTGGCTTCGAGCCAGCTCGGAGGCTCTGACGTCATCTCTACCCAAACTAGCAGCTGTACTCTATACTTTAACCTGTATTTTTATACACACTGTTATTAAATCATTATAATTCTTTTCCTATAATGTTCTGAGAGCTGAAATTTTGGATGTTCATTGTCAAAATGTTAGTTGATGTATTACAAGTAATAAATCTTGTCAGGTTTTGTCAGAATAAAATAATCAATTTTTCTCAATTTGTGTTTTTTTCCAGTCCATTCAAATCTTGGAAGATGGATGGAATCGCCTTATCCAATCTTCATTGGACAATATTACTTCAACTTTATTATAAATCATTGATTGAAGTTTCCTTCAGGTTAGTTAAAGATATTTACTTGATTTGTTAGTTCAATTTACCTTCAGCTGTTACGGTTTTATCTGGAAATCGATTATTTTATAATAAACTTTATCAAAGCATTTGAAAGATTTTTGGAATACAGGAACAGGCGTGCTGTGGAATCTTTAGCATCTTCTCTCATATTTCTATAGACATGGTACGTTTTTACTAAACCAAAGAAGTTCTGAATAGAAATGAACAATACATTAATCGTTTATGAGAAAAGATCTAAAGATGACAGTTCTGGACAAATTCCTCCATTACAACTTTCAAATGCTTCTAGCTGTAAGTTAGCTCATAGTTACTTAGTAGACATGATTAGGGTCCCTTTATTCTTAGAAATGAAATTGGTTTTTCTCATTTCATAAAACAGCTGAAGGAACTTATTTAGGAATGTTTAGGAACATATTTCATTTACCATGGACTAGTATTCCACAGAACATGATGGAACATGTGTTTTAAGGAAGTGTTCTGTAGAAACTATGCTAACTACAACGTTTCAAAAGTTGTAATATGTCTGTCCAAAGAAGTTTGAGACTGTATTTCACCATTAAAACAGTTCCATGATAAATTATTTCATATAATAGAACGCATCTTAATAAAAGTTCGAAATTGTAATGTTTTGTGAGGCTTAAAAATTATTTGATGGAAAGTGTACTTGCTTTATACTTTCAAAAGTTTATACGGCGGTATATGTACTGAATTCAAGAGCTATTCTACTCCTGAGAATTTAAGAGACAGTAAGAAATTTAACAGAGTGTATAAAAGTAATTTAAATGGTTATTTAATCCTGGTTAGTCTCCCTTGATAAGTTATTTAATTAAATAGATGATAAAATTGTATAAATTCAATCAAAATTGTATATAAGGAGCTTCATTTGCACTTAAACCCAACCCAGGCTTCACAGTGCATCCATTGCTAGTGGAAAAGCTTAACAGAGAGTATGGTAGTGGATTTTAATAGTGATTTAATCGTGGTTAATCCTCCCTGATTAGATATTCAATCAAATTGCCAATTTAAATTGTAAAACTCTAAAAAAATAATGTATAAATTGCATAATCCCCTGCACTTATTTTAGTCTTGACAGGGTATCAACTGCTATTTGAAAAGTTCAACAAAGAGTATAAGAATTGATTTTAATAGTCATTCAACCGTGGTTAATCCTCCCTGATTAGTTATTCGATTAAATAGATGACTTAATGATAGAACGTACACCGGCCTACTGGCAGGCCAAAAAGTCCTCAAATGAGGACGTACTCCACAAATTCATAATAAATCTTATGTACTGCTGGCAGGACTGTTCTTAGTGAGAACCCTGCAAACCAAACTGAAGGAGGAGGAGGTTGAACCCCACAAAATTTTAAATCTTTTAATATGTAATTTGAAGATAAATTATTTTAGATAAATATTAGCTTTCTTACTTCTCTCTTAACTTTATTATGATTTAAAAGAAGCATAAAAATGTATTATTTCATGTTGAAGTCTAAATTATTGTTAGAAATAAAGAAATCAATTTTGTCAGTAATGGGACGTTGAAAAACGTTCAATTACGTTCTATTCAATTGTAATTGTTTGATGGGAGTTTGCAATGTTAATATACGATAGAAAGTTGTGTAATAGTAGTTTTAAAACAAAATTTATTGTTTTAAATAATTATTTTATTCAAATTTCGGGTTAGGGTTAGAAATTATTCAAATATTCATGTTTTCCTTTCCAAAAGCAAAAATAAATTCGCTCGCTAAGTTACGTGTTGCCAACAAGGCTTTCCAATACGTCACTCACTTCAATACAAGATAGATACTGGCAGGCAGTTCTATTTCACGCTGTTAGGTTGGCAGCACTACCTTTCTTTCCCCCGTTCTGTGTTTATTTACTTCTTGGCCGCCATCTTGCCCTAGTAATTCCAGCTCCTGTATTTTTCTTCGGAATATTTTAGTTTTATAGTGATAGTTTAACGATTTGTGGTTGAAATTGTTGTGGAATGTGTTCTTTAGAAATGGTTCCATTGATTGTGCATATAGAAATCAGTTACTTTTGCCAAATTTCTCGAATTTGAGCAACGAAAGTTGACGAGCCATCTTACCCGAGATAGGTGAGATTTGTAGAATTTATTTTCATTATATCAACTTATTTTGAGCGTTTCAACGTTAAATGTTTAACATAATATGTTTAATAAGATCTGTAGATTTGATTGTACAAGATGAATTTCCTAGGTTTTGTCGAAATTGTGTCAGAAATTCGTAATTATTTCGTACCTAGGTCTGCCCGTATAGCCCAATGTATTAGCCTACTTCATTCTATCTTGTATCAAATATTTCCGTATTGCCTCATATTTCGATGTCTTGGATTCATTATTCAGTTGTTATAAGCGATTCGCTAGGTTTATTTTTGGTTTTTGAATGTTAGAATAATACTTTTTTTAAATTGCAATTACATGTATGATTAGGCCTAGCGGTGTAAGTCAAGTTTACTGGCCCACCTTGCTGGAGTCAAATTTCCAGTTGCAATCGATTCAGCTTGTTATTCTGATTTTAAAACCATCAAGATTAGCCGTCGCTCACCTGTAGTTTTGAAATAAATCAAGTTCATAAATTAGCATGTTAATTTCCGCCATACTGGGGTGGTTGGTTGGTTGCCGTAGTCGCGACAAACGTTAGCCGGCTAATCTTGTTGGTTTTATGATCAGAATATCATGCTGAATCGATTGCAACCGGAAATTTGAATCCAACAAGGTGGGCCAGTAAACTAGACTTTGAGTTTCTATTGATTTTTTGGTACTTGAGTATTAAACGGAGGCCACCATTACAAAATGCGCCGCGGCACTTGTAGAAGGTTAAATTGTTATAGATGTTAGGTGGTTAGTTAGTTAGGTTAGTTAGTTAGTAAGTTAGTTAGTTAGGTTGGTTAGTTAGTTATAGGTTAGTTATAGATATTGTTATAGGTTAGGTGGCCTCCGTTTAATACTCAAGTACCGATTTTTTAGTTCTGAAAACCACATAATCTTGATGCTAATAAAAGTGAATTCGGAAAGTAAATTTGATTTTATTGTGGAATATGATCAAATTCAATCTCGCCTTGAACTTCTTAATTTTGTCAGGTTAGCAGAAAAATTGTTCTCCAATTTTAATTACCAGTAAAGTTGTAGGTCTAGCAGGCTCACTGTAAATGCAACATATCGCTCACTCTCCGAACTTGATTCATCATTTAAATGAGAGATTTACGCGCAAACACTGACTGATATTGAAACAGGTCAATACAGTAGTTACTTGCGCGCATATTAAAAAATTATCCGAATTTCCTTTGCTAACATAAGTTTACTTATTTACAATTTAAATTTTTACTTCTGAAATTATGACGGTTTATACCAATCTTTTTACTTGAAGTTGTTGACTTAGAGGTTATGAGATTTTCAATGGTAGAGGATTTATTGAATGTTGACTTTATTTCAAGTTCATGCGTCAATATATTAATATAGGGTCGCATTTTCAGGTTGATGGGCGACTTTTGCAGTTGCAATGGTTCTACGGAGGCGATGGTATCTTGGAAGGCAGAGTGCGACTAGATGGTTGTAACTATCTTATTTTATGGCTGAATGTAAGTTACTGTCCAACACATTGATCAATGTAAACCTTAAGGGCCTGGTCACATACGATTGTGGTTTGCTTTACTTTACTTCACTTCACTAGAAGAGCTACTTTGATTGTGGTTTGCTTTACTTCACTTACTATTATACCATACGATTTATATAGATTTACTATGCGAGTAATGCCCGGTTTTTCAGTCGTTCAATAAACTTATTGAATCAATAATTTTTTTTTGCATTGGAAAACACATGGTTATTGATTCAATAGTGCTATTGGATTCATAAACTGTCTATTGAGCGACTGAATAACCGGGCATAAGTGAAGTGAAGTAAACCAATAGCTTTGTTAGTGAAGTGAAGTGAAGCAAACCACAATCGTATGTGACCAGGCCCTAAGACTTTGATGTTTGGTTCAAATTTAGGTGTTGTTTGAAGCCTCGATTAGTCGGGGCGAGTTTACTGGCTACTAGCCGGCTAGTAATTCGCCGAATCGCTGGCGAGTTCGCTAGTTGACGACTACTCGTACCGCCATTCCACTGGCTTGCCACTTGCCGCTTTCTCACTAGAAAATCCCTTTAGCTAGCTCGCTCAAACGCTGGCTAGTAGCTAGTAAAGTTGATCGGTCGCCTGAAACTTCTTCCCCAGCTTTTTTTGCAAGCCGGCTAGTAGTGTGCTAGTTAGCCTACAGGATCACACGGAGCTAGTTTAAGCGGGCTAGTAGCTAGTAAACTCGCCCCATGTAATCGTGCCTTAACTGAGCCATGCGCTGTTGCTAAGTCAATTCTTGGTTTGATATTTAGTGTGATTTTTAGTTGAATAAGAAAGCAGATATAGCAGGATCCTTTTAACTTGTCAGAAAACATGTGATCGACGAGCAATATCACAATACTTAGCCTACAAATGCTGAATCTCGCAGATTATTGAAAAGGTCTTTTAAAAAGTTATTCTTTGAAAGGTCTTCTTTAAAAAGGTCTTTGAGACTTTTAAGCCTTTTGATTATTGTGTCCAAATCAATTATTACCGAAACAGCTGATTTCTGACAAGTTGAAAGGATCCTGCTATACTATTGAATAGCCTAAATGTGCATAAACATATTTTCTCGTTATCCAATTATTATTAACTGAGTATTCGTTTTTTTTTCTATGTATTGGTGATGATAATTTGGTGTTACATTATACTTCTTTCATTTCAATTCCTAGCTCCCCAGTACATATCAATTACTTTATTATTGTTTAGTGTATGTTAGATAGAGAGTCATACACACTAGGTGAATGCTGTGAGGCTATCAGGGACTGTACAGGGTAGGACTGCTACAACTTGACGTTTTGCATGCTGCAAGAGCTCTGCTCACTTAAACAGCTTTAACGCAACAAATTAACAATAATTATAGTATACAAGTCCCATTTTTAACCGGTTATCAAAATATTTTGAAAGCCTACAATTATTAATTACTTGTAACTTGAAGTTTGTGATTTTTGGTGAAATGCTTTGAAGATATTTATATTTTTCACTGTCTCTCTTATGCAGCTGTCTTGAAGCGTTCATTTTCCATTGAATTCCATCCAACGGAATAAGATTGAAGTGAACAGCTGGCTTGTAAGGGGTATCCACTCCCTAGACATGTATATCATCCCATGCCTTGCTGCGATCTACAGTTTATGTCTAGTGTGTCAGCTGTTCGTTTCATCGGATGGAATTTGATGAGAGATTTGATCGTATCCAAACGTTCCAATAGGCTACACAAATTCTAGTTTATTCTCTATGTTACTCATTGATTTGTACCGAAGATTATTCTCTTCTGAGTTTCAGTGAAAGTGATGATAATGTCTTGAAAATATTATTTGTAGATTGGCCAATCTCTTCTTGGTTCTCGATGTTTAATGGTAGATGATTTGTGTGTTTGATACAAATTCGATTTATAAGGAGTAAAATTTTGCATAGAATCAGTGTGTATTTTGTATTGAACTGTGTATTAATTTGAAGAGCGTAATCATTATTTAGTCAACTTTGAATGTTCTTTTCCAGTGTATTCAAATCTTGGAAGATGGAACACCGCGCGCACGCGCAGAGGAATCTCACTACGCTAAGAAGTCCTTCTTCAATCTTCAGCGGGCAATCACTGCAAACTTATTATGACTCATCAATGAAGTTTTCTTCAGGTTAGTTCAAAATATTTCCTATGCATGATGTACATTGCACTCTGCACTTTGCAATATTGAAGCAGTGTGTTTGACTTGCGCCTCGATTCTATTTGCGTCACGCCTTGCGATGTCTCTGCTAATAATGCGATATGATTGGATTATTTTTTATTCCTTATTTATGAATCTAGTTGGGGGTTACGCTTGAACAATATTGATACCAAGCGATTTGTCAAGACTAGAATATTAGAGAACAGCAGCTAGAAATTAGACAAGTATTGGATCAACACTATTGATTGAGTCACCTATCCAACAAGGCATTTCTGTGCAGCTATTGTATAGTTTCTCTCGCGCTGTTGCCTTTCTAATTAACGCAGTATTCTCTTCTAGACAATTCCTTATAGATTAGTGGTAAATACTAAAGAAGCGTTCATTCCATTTTTTTAGAACTTCTATTTCTATGTATTTCAACCACTTCTTGTAGTGAGCCGTCTTCTAGTCTCTTCCCTGATTTATTGTATTCCTTGAAGTATCCTTGAGAAGTATTCCTTGAGGGGTGATGATGAGAGATGACGACTGTTTTCAAGCAGTCGGGACCGACGGCTTTTCGTCTCCGAAAGACGGGAGTGTCCGTTTCTGTCAAAATCTGTTCCGGCAACTATATTCGATCTTGGAACCTTTGGATTATCAGACAGTCGCTTATCGCCCTCGCCCAATTCATTTCAGATTCGTTGTTGAAAATACTGAAATAGCGTCCTTGTAATTTTCTAGAACTTCTATTTGTATCGATGCGTTTTTCAAGCACTTCTCTCTGTAGATAGATTAGTCCTTCCATTGATTCTAGTCACATCCTAGCTTAATTTTATTTTTTGAAGTATCTCTTCTTTCAGCATGCTTGTTAGATTTGCAAACCAACTTCGCCCTAGGCTATTCATGTGATAAATATGAATTCTTCATGAAATATGAAGTATGTTTAATGAATGTCCTCAACTAGAAATTGTTTTTCTAGAGAGCTATATATTATGGAACTGTTTACTGATTGCGTTCGACGTTGTATATTGTGTGTCCTACCATTGCATGTTTGGCTCCGTTTTTCTCGTTCCACTGTAATTGTGAATACAGTTATTGCTTGCCCGACTTTGTTATGCATGAGCATGGCTTGCAGATGCTTGGAGATTGGAATAATGTTGAAAAATAAAAGTCCTAAACATCGCCCCATTTATTTTACAGGGACAAATCGGGATTCATCACTGGAAATTATTATTTCATCTAAATAAACCTTTCCTTGTTATTATTTTTTTGTTTTGTCATTTATTAAAAATATTTATTTTTGTTTGAATATTATTCATTATTTGATTTATCTAAATTATTATTTCATCTAAATAAACCTTTATTTTATGATTTTTCTACATTTCATTTTTATTTTTCATTATTACTTTATTCATTATTCTGCTGTCATTATTTGTAACGGTTCATTTGTATTGCCAATTAGAGGTTTAAATTGCCTCTCATTTTTTGTTCATTTCGAAATTCACCTAATCATTTTTAATCTCCCCTGTTTTTGAATCTCATCTTTCAACGTCATGATTTAAAATGAAACTATCAATTATTTGAATTCTTGATTCAAAAGAGTATTAGCGTACCCATTAATGAACCTATAATTTATCGAGAACTGTTGCCTAAGTTCAAGTAGAGAGGCACTTGCGGTGGTGAGAGCGCTCTCCTAGATCAGTCTAGGCTCTGCACCTGCAGTCTACATTGATCTACGGCCATTCAAAACGACTCGGCTTCAACAAAACACTGATCGTTACTCTTGAATGACAGACTTGACGCCGGTTTTTAATTATTGATTAATTTTGAAGTGACAGACTATATATTATTCTGTAATTAACATTTGACTCTCGTAATTATTTATTCTATTTTCTTGTTATAGATATAGAGGTTGGTTAACTTCTATCAATATATTACACTCTGAGCATCTACGTTCAATATTGAATATACTCAATAAAGGCTGCGGTTACATTGGATGCTAGTTGCGAGCCTAAGATACTCACACTAGACAATCACTGTTGTAATGCTATAAATCACGATATGAGTGTATAGTACCTTTCGCTTCTAATTTGCATCCAATGTAATACGGCCTTACTGTTAGCATAGAAAATGAGTTTTCAGAGATAGAACTTTGATTAAAATGTTATAGAATATATCATTTGATACCTCTCAACGAATGTCAATTCTTTCAGTTAAGTTTGAATCTTGAGGTATAATTATTTTTTTATTGAAATTGTTGATTATCAAATATTCCCACAATCATTGCTGTGCAATTAAAAGCATGTCAATAACTAATTGGACTTAGTTGAACTGAATATCAGTTGAACTGGATTAAATCAAGCGCGAAACCAACTGATGATTCAATGGATCTTGTTCTGTACTTTCTATTATATTCCTCAAAATTTCTCATGACGTAGGCGGATTTTGCATAAAGTTGGTTCATTTTGCTAAGGCACCTGCACTGACTATGATTTATCTCATTGCAGCTGTTTTTTATGTTGAAAGTGTGTAAAAGAACTCACATTTTTTCTTTTATTTTAATATTCCTATAAACGCACAATAAACCCCTTGCGGTTCATGTGAGAGTTGATTTTATCATTTATTCTTTATTTTGAGAGTACCTGTGGTTTGTACAATTTTATGCTCCTATCTGTTTTTTGGGGTCTATTCTTAAGAGTTATAATGAGTGGTAGTGGAATATGTTTCATTATCAATCCATTTGGTGTCTTAGCAAAATAAACCAACTATACTGTAATACCTGAATTTTGAATTTCACTTGTTTTGAAGCGATTGATTCCAAAATTATCCTCCCAAATTAAAAGGTAAGTTGTTGGTAGCCTATGATGTAGGTTGTTTATTCCACAATTCATTATTTAGCAGAGAACCATGGTTTCATGACCTAGACTAGACCACACATTGATTTTAAAGTAACTTTGACCGCTTGCAGTTACCATACTGAATTTTTACACTTTCAGTCCTTATTTTAATGGTGAATAAATTATCCATGTTCAATGAATGTTGGATCTTATCTCTTTAATTTATATTATAGGTATTGAAAATTATTATTTGTATATTTGTTATGATCTAATTATTTATTTAATGAAAGTTTTCTTCATGGCCAGATTCACTTGATTTATTCACCATCAAAACATTAGAAGTCCATAACATTAATTCTTTGGCTGATTGAGGTCGTTGAACCTTGGTTTGTGTGCTCATGACTTGTGGAATTAGCAATGTTTTATCCCAAGGTCCTACAATAATATATATTATGGAGAATTGAATCATGCTGCGCCATTTTGCCACGTAAGTACCTATTTGATAGTGTTGTAGACATGTCCAGGGGCCTGTTTGTCCTGTGAAACAGTAAGAAGGCGATTACACGCTAGAGGTTGATGCATAGTACGGTATGCTAATCATATCATGTTGTGTAACCGTCTTTCTCCTATTTTACAGGACTTCTATGAAACAGTTTACTGTAGTATAATGAAACTGGACGCACACCTGAGGCAGCGCGATGCGATATTTCTTGCGTCGTGGTATGGATGGAAGAAAAGCAAAGGAGCCTCCTAACCATTACAAACTGCGTTGCGCTGCCTCAAGTGTGCGTCCAGCATGACCACCTACAGACTTCCCTTTTCAGTGACGCTACTGAGTTGCGTATTAGATATTCAATCATTAAGAGCTAGCACGATCAGATAAGCGCTGCTTATTTCTAATTTATCAAGTTACGTGCTTGGAATCAGCACGATTACTGTGCGCTGAAAGTGAGGTTTGGTTGGTAGCTCTGAGCCTGCCCTTAGGTTGATCTTGGGCCTGTTTCTTGAAAATTATTAAGGAAGCCTATAATGCAGGAGTAAGGCAGAAACACACGATGTATAAATTTGATTCATTGTAAACTATCCCATCTATGTATGTTATATTGTTTCTATCTGCTTCCCTGTATTACAGGACTTGTAGCCTACATTTCATGAACAGGCCCTTGGAAGGCTAACTTGTATTTCATATGAGTCATCATTAGAAGCGTGATCAATAAGAATAACTCTCAAATACTGTAGATCCACTGTTTTTCAATAATATGGCATAAAATGTCGACAAAACATCTGTCATTAAAACGAGGTGAACAAAACATCTTTTAACCATTTAAGCCATGTTCTATTCTTATATTACCTGTGGAATTGATGATTCTTCACTTTAATAATCAAAATTCAACATGAGATTTTCTAAAATACAATTTAACATCTTAAAAAGCAACCTGTCATCCTTTCTTATTTTGAAATTGATCAGTCTAGAAATTTTGAA
The DNA here is from genome assembly GCA_017141395.1 of Laodelphax striatellus. NCBI lineage: Eukaryota > Metazoa > Arthropoda > Insecta > Hemiptera > Delphacidae > Laodelphax > Laodelphax striatellus. The sequence continues at coordinate 15,370 of JADWYY010000023.1, forward strand.
TATTGCGGTTACAAAATGGCTGCCTCTGATGCAGGCTAGCCACTACGCTAAAAACTTTTGGAACTACTTTAAAACTTGGATAATCATAATTCTCAGAAATTATTGAAATGAATCAAGAATTCTGATAGATTTTAGTCATCAATCCTTTAGTTATCAGCAATTTGAATTTTTCAAGTTACATGATTGGAATCAGCGCGATTACTGTGCGCTGAAAGTGAGGTTAGGCTGCTAGCTCTGAGCAGGGGGCTGTCATTAATGGAGTGGAACAATCCTATCTTCCCTATGTTAAGAAGGGTGAAGCCTGTGTCATGGCCTTCTTGAGTTTTGTCTAAAGATGACCATGCTGTGTCTCGATCTCATTGGCCGCATACACTATGGACTGAATTTTGGCACTGTATTTGAATTCAGAGCCATCATGTTGAATTTAATTTTCATGAGGAGTTTTGAAAGTTTATGGTATCTCTTGCGGTATAAATCAAAACTGTTGAGAGAATATAGTTGATATTCACGGCAAAATACAACATTTTTGTCGGATCTTGTGTTTTTTAGGCTGGATTGGATAGAAGTTATGTAGATGTTTTCAAATACAGCGCCAAAATTAGGTCCATTAATAATGCCCTACATCCAACTCCCCTGATTTCTCTTACTTCCTCTCCCTTAAAAGATGAGGTTATGTTTGTCAGCTCCCTGGCTCTGAGGCTTGATCTTGGACTTCTTCCTTGAAAATTATTAAGGAGCCCTATAATAAAGTGGTAGTGGCTGAGTTTCACGATTCTAGTAGACGTTCCACTCATCAACATTTGAAAAAATACAATTTGATTTCTTTAAAAGCAATCTGTCATCCTTTCTTATTTCGAAATTTTGAATATTGCGGTTACGAAATGGCTGCCTCTGATGCAGGCTAGCCACTACGTTAAAAACTTTTGGAATTACTTGAAAACTTAAATAATCAAATAATGATTTTTTTGAAATTATTGAAATAAATCAAGATTTCTGATAAATTTCAGTGATCAATCCTCATTGATTATTTTTATTTCTCTTTTGTGAATTTGGAAATGAATAAGATGACTATTATAATAGATCATCATATTATGAAGGTTATGTTCATGCAAGACTTTCCTCATTATAAGATTGTAGAGAAATATATTTTTATCACTGTTTGTGAATTTGAGGGAATAAATTGATACAGATTCAAGTCGATTAACAAATTTTAAAATCGAATTCCAAGTATCCAGTTCGATACTTTTACGTAGTGGCTATCCTGCACCAGAGACAGCCATTTTGTAACCGCAATGTTCAAAAATATTTCTAAATTGTTCAATTTTGAAAAAGCGTTCAACAGTCGACTCTCGAACTGGGTTATAAAATCCTTATCACTTTTATTTAAGTAATAATAATATTTTAAATTTATAATACTGTAACTTGAAGAAGGAAACACCCGTCGACGTTGCAATATGAAATCTGTTTTTTATTCTTTTTATTTATTTTTTTAAATCTGTTGAAAGCATTCAACTATCAATTGAAGAAATTGATCTAAACTTCAAATAAATAGAATAATCCATTCAAATTATTTTCAATGAAAAGTAATTATTCTTTCTAACTTTTATTTGTAGAAATAAAATTTATTTCAAAATTTTCTTGCTAAAAATTGATTTTAATTTGCACCTTTCCTCCACAGTTTCACTGATTGCAATCGTCAAGCAGGAGAAATGCTGTCATCATCATCATCAGCTCCTTTCTGATGCAGTTCCCACCAAAGCTGAGTGCCTTTCTTATTCTCTTATTTCAAAATTGATTCTACATTTAGGCCTAGTTGATCGATTACTTTTTTCATAATAGATGGATGAGTCTATGCAAATTATTAGACTAGACTACTATATAGACGAAATAACTTTCTAATGGATACAGACTGAAAATTTTAAAAAAAGCTGTGATCAATCAGCAAAGGATTGTAATATTTTAATTAAATATGGTAGGCCTACATTATTTCTGAAATAATGTTCAGCTGCATTTTTGATAAATATTTGTGATATATTTCCTTTATTAGTGCATAGATTGCCAATAAACAAATTATTGGAAAATAAAAATTAGAGCTAATTTAAAATTAAGCTTATTTTAATTATCTAATTTAAAATAAATTTTAATTAGCTAAATTAAAAGAGCTAAAATAAAATTAGAGCTCTAATTTTTATGAGTTCAAGTGGTGATTAAGCCCTTTCGAGGTGGTTCCACCAAGCTGCTGTAGTGTTCTGGGTGGAGTCCTAACCACGAGAATTTTATACCACTGCATACTCCTATAAAGAAGAACTTATGAAGGGACTTTGAAAGTCTACAAGATTAATCTTAAAGTAATATATTTTGGAGGCTATTTAAATAAATAGATTCATCTTATTTGTGATATATTCAAATTTTGTTGTGTTTAATCAACTGCATTTTCTTCCAGCTTGACTCCAATAACATTTCAGTTAATTGGGGGCGGAAAATTAATTTTTATTCTGTATGTCACTTGTGAAGCAAATTCATGGGGGATCTATACTCCAATCTGAAGCATCGTTATTCAACTCTTACTTTATTCTTATTTTTCGATAATATCATTTGTAGGAAAAAATCAAAGGATGGTGCCTCATTCAGATTTTATTTCTTATTGTAATACTTCTAAATTGTAGACCCAGGGATATAACATTGATTTTTATCGAAATTAGAACAATAAATTTTGAGTGTTATCAGGAAGTTTCAATACTCTTGGGGTATCAACTGTGTCTTTGGAGCTATATGATGTGCTGAATCCTCTTCAAAGGCTGATCACTAATGAGTCAAAAGGAAGAAATTAATAAATCTCTTGAAAACGTTTTGTAGGAGTCATTAAAGGTCTTGAGAATGGTAATTCTCATAATCCTTGTCTGATAAGAATATTGAAAATGAAAGCATTAATAAAAATAATTTGATTATCCTAATAAAACACTTCAATTTTTTAGAAATCAACCAGTAGACTACCTACTATTTTTTATAATAAATTCCATCCTCATCAACAGTTAGAGTTTTAATGTAGGTGGTGTTTCTGATTAATATTTTGGTGACACATTAACTTATCAATGATTTATTTGATTAGTTGGTGTGTCACCAATTCATTCATTAATACTATTTTTGAATATTTTTCAGAGCATCTCTCACTGGAGCCGAGATGGACACTAAAGTGATAAAGTGAACAAAATTGTAGTGCAGTGTTGTGTGGACATAATACAGTATAGTGCTTAGAAGACTTTAACTCTGGATTCTGTGGACTTGCTGGTTGCTGGGAGGGCGCATCCGCTACACTCTCAAGGTGCGACACTTTTATTATTCTAAAAATATTTGTTCGTAAAATTATTTATTTATAAATAACACAATTTTTACTTCTTGATTTATCCTGATAGTATTTCTTTATTCCAAGATTCTTTTTATTGAAAATTAGATCACCTTTCCCTCCATAGACTATCATATTTTTACAAAAAAATCTTAAATTCTTATTGTCTTTGATAAATATGAATCATATTTATTTATTTCCATTCTTCCATAATTCATTCTTAATAGATCACTTTGATTTCTATAGCTCTTTTTAACACCACATTGAAAAATTCTGCTGTGAATTAGGCCTAATTTTGATATTTTACAAAAATTTAATGTATTTTTATTTGTGGTATTCCATAAACATTCTTTACTAATTGATGAATTTTGTTTGTTTACAGGTTTGAGTTTATAACAGTTCGGTGAGTCATTAATTACAAATTTTCTGCATGCCACACAAAACATCCTCACACACTTTAAAAATTTATAAAATTCTTCAAACTTCAAATTATATTTAAATTTTTAATACTTTCAAAGCTCTGTAAACCAAAAGATTCATCTCTAAATTTATCTAGCCTTTAGTTGTTTATTTAAATTTGATTTGCAATAAATTTCTCCAGTATTTAATTGAAAGAAATGTGCTGTACAGCTTTACTGGTGGGAGGTTTTACAGCGTTGCCATGTCGTTTCGAAAGGTTTCATACTTCGCGTTTTGTTATGTATAGGATTCCAGTTTTGCCATTTTAGGTTGTCATAGAGAAAACGTTGAAAGTTGTCAAATAATGACAACATCGCGGTTTTTCAGTTTTCCTACCAGTTAAGTTGTCCAGCACTGACTATTCCCATTTTTACAAAATTATAAAAATTTGTTGAATTTTTACAGTAGATGTCTCTCATGTAAATTTGTTTTCTCATTTATCTTGAGGTGCATCGACTTTTTCATTCTCAGTCTCATACAAAATAAAACTTATCTATCAATTTTTGTTCACATATTTAAAGTAGAATTTGTGTGTGATGTTACACTGCATGGTGTCAGCATATGAGACACAGTAGTAGTTGCATGATTTTTACACTACACCAACACAAAAATTCAGCAGGAATTGTTCTACTGTCTGCGGAGAACTTCAACACCTCTTTCCCCCCCCCCCATTTTAGGATCTTAATTTTTAGGAATTTTGGACTCTTCAAGTCAGTCAAGGTTTCTATTGTTTCAATCTAATTTTTCTCAAACAGGTATTTCATATTTTATCTAAATCAGGTTTCAAGTATGCATAGTAGGCTAGACATTAGTAGAAGTTATTTTTTCTGAAATAAAAAGCAATATTTTTCTCTTCTAACGTTTTCCAATGATAAGCATGAATACTTTTTAAATTCTTGATTATAAAGTTCAGATTAATAAGATTTTAGATTAAATTTTCTCTCTACCAAAGTAGGGTTTCATCAAAACTCGATATTCTATTAATTTTACTGTAGCAGGATAGATTTTATATTAATACCTATTTTATATCAAATCAGGATAATGTTTTCAAAGTAAAGCAGGATAGATTTTCTTGTATTAAAGCAGGATAATTTTCTTTTTGAATAGAGCAGGATAATATTTTCAGCATCCTCTTCAGCTACAAGACTTCAAGACATCAAGGATTACCCTCACCCCCCTCCCTTTTTAGGATCTCAATTTTTAGGAATTTTGAACTCTTCAAGTCAGTCAGGATTTCTTCAATCTAACTTTTCTGTAATATTTAATTTTCAGTAATTCAATATTTTATCTAAATCAGGTTTCAATTATTTATAGTATACACAAGTATTATTAACGTTAAAATCATTTTCTTCAATCATAAGCGTTTTGAAATTAAAATTTAGGATAGGTCTTGATTATAAAGTTCTGATTAGTTGATTCTACTAAAATTTCAGATTGAGTGTTCTCTTCATTGCAACTGAATTATATTCTCTTGATTTTAATTAAAACAGGATTGATTCATATCAATTTTTTACATCAAATCAGGTTAACGTTTTCAAAGTAAAGCAGAATAGCTTTTTCGTATTAAAGCAGGATAATTTTCTTTTTGAATAGAGCAGGATAATAATTTCAGCACCCTCTTCAGCTACAAGACTTCAAGACTTTCACGACATCAAGGATTCCCTGACCTGACCTCATCGTCCATTGAATATTTTTAAAATTAACTTCTCAAATTCGATAACATTTTGTGTAACTCATGAATTTAGTGTAGAAGTCTGACAGATTTTTAAAATAAATAATATAACATAAATAATTGTTCAATTGGAACATGAGTTACTTAGAATTTTTATGAAAGTTTTCAAATCGCGCCCCACATTCTGTCCCTTTTCAATGAGGTATGAAGGTCAGTATTCACTCACACCAATACAGCCAGACCCTGTAGTGAGTGCTAATACTGTCAATCATAGAGTTGGAGGCCTGTTTCAGTGGGCTTGGCATACTGATACGATGCTTCTAGCTTGGTGAGACAAACTCACTCCTCTTTAGATAATAAAATATTCACCCATCTTTAGGAGCCCCATACTATGTAGGAAAGTATTGGTTTATAGCTGTCAGCAAACGTTTTTAGTTTAAAGTAGGGTTTCAGCATACTTAGCTCAGGTCCCTTTCGGTATGTCAATGCTCAACAGACCTGGAATTTGTCTCATTTTTCAGAGCCTAATTTAAGTGAAAGACAGCAATGACAGCCACCAATGCAGCCAGACCCTGGGGTGGTTGTTAACTGTTGATCACTGGGAGCTTGGATCTCATTTCAGTGGGCTAGGCATGCTGATTTGATAGTCCACCCCGTCTCTCTACCAATCTCCTTTTTCCCTAGAACTTCCTCTTCCCGGTCTGTTGGAAGCAAATTTTTTATTTTATTTCCACGCTTCTGCTGTAGTTTTTAGAGTGCATGATGCTCTCAATTTTGCATGGTTTGCCGCTTGTATTTTGCCACATTTTCAATATTATTGTGATTGTGTACATCATGATATTCAACTGGGAATATTCATGACCATGTGAATTGAAGGCTAGGCTCGAGGCTCCAATTGAGCTGGGTAGACTGTTAGTTTTTAAGAACGCGTTTCTGACCTCGTGTCACTCGTATCTGTTACGGGGACTATAAGGCCTGACCAAAAATTTGGTCACTACGTTCAAGGTTGCAGCTCCATATTTTCAAAGACTTGTACCGGTACAAGCTTCGACCGTATAGTTTAGTTGTAAGCGTAGAATATAAGGTCTATTTTAAGAAGGCGTCTACATTAAATTTGTACATGTTTATTCCGTATATATAATTTCTTTCTCTAGCTTAAGATGATGATACTAATTTAAGCTAACATTTAAAATATAAGTTTACTTTTATATTCAGGTTGCCTATAAGTTTTTACTTGATACAAATTTTCATCTAATCTTTGTGACATTTTTTGCAGGCTATTACTAATTTTTCCTAACTATAATTTATTTATTCTATGATGTTATTCTTGTATTTTGTACACTGTTCTGTTCAACTAATCCAAGTTTTTTTAAAGAAATTTTCACAGGAGTTATCCAAATATAGGTTGAAATATTAATATTGATTAAAGATAATATCAATGTAGCGGCAAAGAAAATGGCTAATGAATATATAACATAGAATGTAGCCAAACCAATTGTGGATGAAAAATGAAACAAAAAATACTAATAGAAGAGGTAAGCATAATACTGAAATTTATGCTATAGGATAGAATATTATTATTAAATTGATAATGTTTTTTCCTGGTTAAAATACCTGTGTGTATATGAAGATAAACCGGGCAGAGGTGAAATATTGTGTTGTAAATCCATTCTTTTTTACTGTTCAATTACACTCAAATGTAACAATCAATAACAATCAAATGTAGAAAAACCTTCCACTCACATTGTTGTGAAGACCGTTTGATAATATTTTGGTTGGATATCATCAAAAGATTATGAAATGTTTTTCTACTTTGTGATTTCAAAATCAGTGTAACCAAATTATATTTCGCTAGAAAAGTAATAGAGTGTTTCAGGAGATTCGTATGTAATTCGCTGTGAGCACGTAGGTGGGGGAGGGGGAGAGGGAGAGGGAGTTTTAAGCTTCAATGGCGGAATTTTCGTGCTACAATCTTACATATGAAAAGTTTCATGCCCGACTTTGGAAAGTTCGTGGGGAAGTTCGAGTGGACCGATTTTGATGCGGGTTGCACCAAAAGAAAGATAAGAAATCGAAGTTTTGCAGACTCTATTTGATTTTCAAAAATAATCATTTTCAATGGGAGGTATTTGATAAATCATGGAATAGTTTCCTGTGGCACTATCTGTTGGCATAAAATGTACTAAATTATTAAATCTTTGGAGTGTTTAGTTTGTGAAATCGTACATAAATAGAGCATAGAATATCATAGAATACTGTAGTTATCTGTACAAGGTAGAATTTCATTGGTATGATTGAGCTGCTGTCAGCTGCAGATGGACAAAATAGCAACTATAGCAGGATTCTTTTAAATTGTCAGAAAACAGCTGATTGATGTACGCTCGTTTACTAACGTTAAATCAGCTGTTTTCTGACAAGTTAAAAGGATCGTGCTATATCTATTAGAACAGTGCCTCAACGGGCTTTCATAGATGATGATTCCACTGTGAATTTTAGAAATTCAAGTGAGCGGCGCTTTGCGCTGCACGGGGTGAACTCGTTTCATTATAAAACAATTTTGAGAACATTTTTCAATAATTGAAACTCCACTTTCAAACAACTACTCATAAATAACAGGTTGGCAACACATCATTGGCGACAGCTGATAGTGTCGCAAGCAAATCATTGCACGCACAGTCATATTCATTTAATTCGACGCTTGGCATTAGATATAGCAGGATCCTTTCAACTTGTCAGAAAACAGCTGTTTCAGTAATAAGTAAACAGTGATTTTGACACAATAATCAAAAGGCTTAAAAGTCTTAAAGACCTTTAAAGTCTTTAAAATACCTTTTTAAAGAAGACCTTTCAAAGAATAACTTTTTAAAACACCTTTTCAATAATCTGCGAGATTCAGCATTTGTAGGTTAAGAGTATTGTGATGCTGGTGGCCGAAACATATGTTTTCTGACAAGTTAAAAGGATCCTTGCAAAGTTGTGGATGGCTATGAGAAACCAGGGAATAAGTGAGAAATATGTCAATGCGGTAAAACAGCTTTATAAAAATATGTCAGCAAATATTAAAGTGCATGGTAAAATCACCAGTGATATATCTATAAGTAAAGGGTTGAAACAAGGGTGTTGCATAGCTCCTACACTTTTTAAAATATATTTAAATGAAGCATTGAAAGTATGGAGAAGGAAATGTTGCAATATGGGAGTCCTTGTTGGAGATCAGAGGTTGTACACGCTTCACTTTGCTGACGATCAGGCCATAATAGCTGAAGATGAGCAAGACATAGATTATATGCTTCGGAAACTTGATGAGGAATACACAAAGTGGGCCTATCAATCAGTAACATGAAAACAGAATATTTGGTTGTTGGAGGAAATGCTGAGAATTTGAGACTTGGAGGGGGGATCATAAAGGCTACGAGGAGATTTGAATACCTTGGGGTGTTGCTATCATCGAATGGAGGGAGCAATGAGGAAATGAGTGCAAGAATTGGTCAAGCGCGGTCAGCAATTAAGCAATTGAATAGTTTGCTATGGAGTGCACAAATAACGAAGAAAACGAAAACTAGTATTTACAGGACAATCGGAACATTATGGTGCAGAAACTTGGGAGGTAAATAAAAGGTTTGAAAGTAAGCTTAAAGCTATGGAGATGGATTATTGGAGGCGATGCTGTGGCTACACAAGAATGGATCAGGTGAGAAATGATGCTATTCGGAGGGAGATGGGTGTGAGTGTGAACATATCTGAGGTGATAGTGGCAAAGAGTTTGAGCTGGTATGGGCATGTGAGGAGAATGCCTCCTGAGAGATGGCCAAAAATATTGTGCGATTGGATTCCTGAAACTAGTCGGAAAAGAGGACGACCCAAGCAGTCCTGGCAGTACGGTATAGACATGGCAATGCAGGCGAGAGGACTGACTGATGATGACTGTTTTGATAGACCTAAATGGAGGCTTTTAGGATGCGAGAGACGGCGACAGCTGCTGTAAAAAAACTCGCCATATATATAAAAGGATCCTGCTATAGATAGAAATATATTATTTCTTTGCCATCGTACTCTACGATCATCAGCAACGACGAGAAATGATATCTCTCTCTCTCTATCTATCTAAGCGTCAAATTAAATGAATGTCACTGTACAAACGCTCCACAATTCTTTAATGGCAATTATCGGAGCTCATCATAGGTCTTGATGTAACCAGAACTAACAACCAAATAACGACACTGCTTTTATAAGATAACAATAACCTATATTTATAAACGACTTTACATTTTTCACTTGACATCCATGGCTGCTTCAGACTCGGTCACCTCGACATCACGGCACTTGGCACTCTGCAGTTCGCGACGTGTCTCGGGCGTGACTGTGGCGTGGCTGTGCGCGCGTAGCAAGGCTAGCAATGCGTCACGCTGTTCACTGCTAATGTCGGCCTTGTAGCGTTGTGCAAATGCCAGCAGCGACTGATGCCACAGCACGGGAAGGTCACGCTGGTCACGCTCGAATCTGAAGCGAATAAATTAGATTAGATTACTTCAAGTAGATAATAAATAATATCATGCAATAACAAGATCATGTAGATAGATCATAACATAAAAATGTAGATAAAAAAATATATCTGCTTGGATTCTAGATTGAAAAAGTTAAAGATGATTACTTCTTGATCCATTACGAGCTGCGATGAATACACTTTTTTTTTACTTCACTACCAACATGCAGTCATGTTTTTTTAATGTAAGGCTGGGCGTACACCGGTTAGTCAAGACAAGACAAGACGAGATTAGTCACGTTTAGTCACAGTACTTCACATAGTTGTTTATGAAGCAGCACACACCGATGCAATGACTGATCGGTGTGTGTTGCTTCATAAGCAACTATGTGAAGCACTGTGACTAAACGTGACTAATCTCGTCTTGTCTTGTCTTGACTAACCGGTGTACGCCTAGCCTAAGAAAGGAAATTTGTCTACTTACAAAAAACATTACTGCATGCTGACAATGGGTCTCTTGAAGCTCGAAAGCGCTCCAGTCAGTAAGTAGACAAATTTCGTTTCTTACATTAAAAAAAAACATGACTGCGTGTAGGTGGTGAAGTGAAAAACAATATTATAAGCTCAATAATTTTGCAACAATTAGTTTTAAATGTCATGTTGGTGTGATTAAGATTTATCTACATTGAAGTTTGAACAAGACAGAGAAACATTGCAAATTGACTATTGTTTTTATTGAATAGAATAAAACAATATCAGTAATAATTCAAGGACAACAATATATTATTAATGAAGATGCAAATTCTTCAATGTGATAAACATGCAGACGAAATGAGAAGAAGAAGACAGCAGGAGAAGATAGAAGAAAAGAAGCAGGAGAAAATAAGAAGAAGAGTAGAAGATCCAAGGATAAGAGGAAGAAGAAGAAGAGGAGTTTCCTAAGCTGGGTGATGCCAAGAGTTTTCAATTTCTTCTTGTGAAATTTCTTACAAATTCAAGGTTGTTTATAACTTCTAGCGTTTTTCGTGAAATTTGTCCTAATGTTACTTGAAGCGTTCTTGCAAGCTGTTTTCCTTTTGACCAGAGATTGAATTGAAGTGACTGACCTGACAAAGAGCGCGTCGATGAGCCGGTAGGGCAGCTGTCGATGAGAGTGCGCAGGAATATCGAGGTGGCGCCCGCGTACTCCATTTCAGCCAACTTGAGCAGGGCGGCAGCCGAGTGCAGCATAGCAATCGAGTTGTGCGCCCGCCAGCACACTGCGCTTCGCCTAGGGTACATGAGCCGCTCTGCAACAACAAGTTGACTACATTCAATTTCAACACACTACTCCAATATACTGTATAAATACAATACAATAAGAGAAACCCTATCTATATCTACTATTACAAAAATGAGATGGGGTCTGCCTGTCTGTAAGTCCATCATGCCTAGAATACTTGACTGATAGAGCTGAAATTTTTCACAAAGATTGCCTGTATACCAAGGAGTGAGGGCTATTTATATATTTCAAGGATAATAATTAATTGGACGAAATTCCTAATTAATGCCATATAATATTCTGAAGACTTCTGCTACTGCAAATTCGATGAATGCTGCTGCACAAAAAACTTTTCCCCGGGCGGGAATCGAACCCAGCACCTCTGGTTTGCCGGACCAGTGCCCTAGCCTCTAGACCACCGGAGATCTTCTGTACAGCAGCATTCATTTTTGATGTTAGCTAAATCAGCCAGATAATTATAAAGATGGAAGGAAATGAGCCTCCGGTGGTCTAGAGGTTAGGGCACTGGTCCGGCAAACCAGAGGTGCTGGGTTCGATTCCCGCCCGGGGAAAAATTTTTTGTGCAGCAGCATTCATCGAATTTCCTTACTAGCTATTATTCTGTTGTCAATATTTGCAGTAGCAGAAGTCTTCAGAATATTATATGGCATTAATTAGGAATTTCATCCAATTAATTATTACGATTAAATAGCAACTGTATAGTTGAAATATCTCATTTCCTTCCATCTTTATTTCAAGGATAGTTTTAAATGATTGAAAATTCAGCTCTAAGCATTGACAAGGTAATGTTGAGATCAAAATCATAATATTTTTTTCAAACTTATTAGAAGCTTTCTGATATTAATACCATATTATGTTGAAAGTATGATCTTGGATGATGAAAAAATAGAGATGCCCCAATCCATCAAAAATGTATCCCAAATTTTCTATCAGTAACCTTATTTAAATTTACATCTGTCGAATAGGCCTAATCATGTACATTTTTTCAGGTTCTATGTCAAAGTTAATATGCAAAATAGCGGATTAAACAAGTTAATAGCGGGTTTGAAGTTTCATAAATTTATCTTTAAAATTCCCTCTAACAACGTGTACGCAGGGATTAGATTATTCACACAAATATCCTTAACCTAAACGGAATTTATGAGACCCCTTAGCGAAGCACGGGTGACCTGCTAGTCTAGTGGTATTCATTTAATTTGATGCTTGGCATTAGATAGAGAGATATTATTTCTTTGTCATTGTAATCTACGGTCATCAGCAACGCCAAAAGAAATTATATATATATATATTTTTTTTGAGGGTGATGCCCACATGAGCTCTAGGCTTGTGCGTGGGTAATGAGAGAGGTGATGATGAGAGATGACGACTGTTTTTAGGCAGTCGGGACCGACGGCTTTTCGTCTCCTCCGAAAGACGGGAGTGGCCGTTTCTGCCAAAATCCGTTCCGGCAACTGTATTCGATCTTGGAACCTTTGGATTATCAGACAGGCGCTTATCGCCCTCGGCTACGGACCACTCCGTCTATGGACTATATATCTATCTATCTAATGCCATGCGTCAAATTAAATGGATGTCGCTATACACAAATGCATCCAGCAACTGTCTATTTAATTGAATCCAAAACTCCCTACCCAATAGTCCATTGAGCCGTATTGTACATTGTACAATCGTATTCCTGAGCTACTAGATAAACGTAAACTATTAACCACCGTCAACTATTGACCGCCGTTAACCCACCTCGCACAACGGCAGAACGATTCCCTTCATGAAAGCGCCCGGCTTGAACAGGGCTTTCCTCAGCGCCTGATACAGGTGAAAGTTGAGTCGCTTGTATTCGCTGATGTCGTCACGTATACGAGACAGCAGCACCAGATTGTAGGAGCGCTGCGCCATTCTCTCTTTCAAATTCGAGGCGAAAATTCGAGTCGCCATGTACATTGAGGCGGCACTCCAGCGGTGTGGCTCTGAAAGCAGAAAAATTAATCAAAAATACAATTTTATAGATAATTAACAGTTTGTAGAACACATATTGTCAACTAGCCAGGGGAATCTATCTAAGACTAGGCGTACACCGGTTGGTCAAGACAAGACAAGACGAGATTAGTTGCTTATAAAGCAACACACACCGATTAGTCATTGCATCGGTGTGTGCTGCTTCATAAGCAGCTATGTGAATTACTGTGACTAATGTCGTCTTGTCTTGTCTAGACTAACCGGAGTACGCCTAGCCTAAGGGAAATTCAAGAAACTAAACTAAGAAAAATCGAAACTCAAATTTTTATAACTTAGTATATTATATGCCAACAGATAGTGCAACAGGAAACTTTTTCATATTTTTATCAAATATCTACCATTTAAAATGATCATTTTTGAAAACCAAATAGAGCCTGCAAAACTTCGATTCTGTATCTTTATTTTGGCGCAAACCGCATCAAAATCGGTCCACTCAATCTTCTCCACGAACTTTCCAAAGTTGGACACAAAATTCTTTCAATATATAAGATGGTACTGTACATGAAAGACTGACCAGTCAAGTAGAGTATCTGCTCCCAATTCCTCAGCTTGGGTATGACCTTGAACGCTTTGGGCACTTTGCCCGACCGATACTTGACCAACACGTCCCTCGTACATCTGCCGGACTCGCGGATCGATGTCCTGCAGCTGGAGACTGCCCTGGTCGGAGAACTGGGTGCGCAGCTCGGTCTGCTTTTCGGTCAACTTGTCCATTATGATGTCGGCCATAGTCAGCTGTTTGCGCGGGTTCTTGTTCATGAACATTTCGAGCGCGCGCTCGTCTTCTTCGGTCACGTTCTAAACAGTCTACATCGAAACATTTCAAATTATATTTGAGAAACAATCAAACCAATTTGATAAATTATCAGTTGCAATTGAGAATTGAGATTTGTAATAATTGTGAAAATATATGTTGTAAATAAGAAATAAATAAATAATACAAATTAATTTATTTAGCTTATGGCTTTTGTAGGTGGGGCAAAACCCGAAGGTTGTTCCACCTCACCTTGTATAACCTAATTCCAATTAGGTTGAAGTTTTATCTATTTTTCAGAATTATTTCGAATTTTAAAAGAGTTCATTTTTGATACATAAAAGCCAAAAGTTCATAAAACACAAGCACAAAATATATAGAAAAATATATCAATAAAAAAATGAATGATACAGAAAAGGCTATGAAATATAGTATACAGTATATAGAAATGCACTATCAAAATAAATTATTGAATGTAAATAAGAGCTGTTTCCAAATGTATATTAATTGAAATGTTGCTATGATGTAATATTCATTGAAAGCAATAAACATATTCTATTCTTTATCAATAAGAAATGAATCAGTTCTAAATAGGTAAGGGACTTGTAATTGAGGAAATATTAGTTGTAAATGAGAATGGTGAATTGTATTTGAGATGTAATCAAATGTAATTGAGAATAGTAGATATTGTAAATGAGAAATCGTCAAATGTAAATGACAAGTTATTAATAAAAATTAGTGGGACAGGTAGAATTGAAGTAAGTGAGACCAACGCACACCGCATAACATAAAACGTTTTGTTTCGTTTTATCTGATACAAGCTGTCCCGTTAATTTAATTTACTAATTATTTATTAATTATAAAGGGATTTTCTTATATTTTAATACATATTATGTTAACCAGTGCTGTAACAATCCAAACTAATCCAAAATCATTTAAATCGGTTCAGCCGTTCTCGAGTTATAAGCGAGCGTACAGACATCAACTCTCTTTTATTAATATAGATAGATGTAACGTTTTCCATATTCATTTTTTAATAAAATAAGAACACGTCATCTAAAATTTTGATTGCTTTTCTCGAGAAAGTAAATGGGAATCGGTTAGTAGTCCAAGTAATTAACTTTTTATAGGCTTACTTACTATTATTTTCATTACACATAATTCTGTAAGTTTTTTATCTGGATCACTCCTCACAGCTCTGTATTTAGCACGTGATGTATTCAGGTCACATTTAGGTCACAATGAGAAAGAATTCCTAAGGACTATGGTTTGAAAATCAAATTTCCTTACTAACATGATTCAGCTCTAGGAATTTTATTGAAATTGAATCCATCTTAATTTTCTTTTGACGTCCCAGTAATTCACTGATATTTTCTCAACTACATACAGAAATTGATAACTGTCTAACTAGTCCTCATCATTAATGAAAAATTGTTACCTCTGAATAACAATTTTCACCATAATATTGATTAATACGGATTGCCAGCAAGCTATTCTAAAATATGATTTACATATTACTTCTATGGCTCTACTCACACTTGGATACTCAAATCGTGGATACAAAGCGACTGGAATAAGAACCCATTCCCTCGTCCTCAGATTGCGCTTCATTCTGCGAATCATTATCATCATCATCATCGTCGTCATCTCCCAAACTGATTTTCTTCTTTTTGACAACTCCTTCGCCCGACGGTCCAATCTCATTTTCCAATTCCTGCTGTTGACGCCTGGCCTGGTTCAAAATCCGTGACGTCAGCCGCGAATCGACAAACTGCAAACAGATAGAAAACAAATGAAATTAGGCTAATAAATCTGAACGAAAATGCAAAACAAATAGAAAACGAACAAATAAATGAATCTGAACAAAAATTGAAATAGAATGGAGCTAGATTCGATTGAAATCACAGGAGCAAGGATTATTAAGTAGAGTGAATAATAATGAGTGATGACTCTTTTCTTATTCTTCTCCTTTCTTCTTCTTCTTCCTGATGTCAATCATGAAGCATTGTTATGCTTATTGGTCTGTAGTTTTATCATCTAAGGATTTGGCCCCTGTTTTTGTTCACTGGTACTGGGTGGCGCAAAAAGAACGGATGGATTTGAGTAGGATAGTATCAGTGGACTAGAGCTGTCTGTGACCGCAGAGCGTCACCATTTTGTAGGTTAAAGTATCCAGTTTTAGTATCAATGGCGCAATTGACCTTGCAAAATCGAGTATTTGCTGTTGAACAATATTTCCAATAGAATGAATCTGCAATCGTCGTTCAACGGAGCTTCAGCAGAAAGTTTCAAGTCGAGCTTATTGGCATGAGATTCTTCTTTACTTGAAATTCAAGTTTTCTATCGTAAATGTCGTTACATTGAAGATTTGAATACTGCAATACATGAATGAATTGCTGCTGTATCAAAAATGAACTTTCTTATAACACTTTGAAAAACATCCGTTCTGTATGCGCCACCCTGTATTACGAGAAATGATTGATATCTATTCACAGTCAATAGTACAGTTTGTACAACAAAGGCAGAGTCAAGTAGTTACTGTATGGTTAACAGTCTTTTTATACTAATACAATCATTTATACATTACATAAAAAAGAAACCAATAAAATTAAAATAAGAATTAGAACACAGTAAGCTACTCTTCGAGTACTGAGAGAACACAAGTCTCTTTGATCATAATTTTTTGCATAGTTTTTTATGCAGTCTCTTTATATATACAAATACAGAGTGATTCAAAAAGAATACCACAACTTTAAAAATGTGTATTTAATGGAAGAACCATAATAGAACCTTCTGTTATACATCATTAAAAAGAGTATTTAAAAACGTTTATTTTCACTTACAAACAAGAGCAGAGATGATCAATATCATCCCCTCCAGACACTCGAGCAATATCAACCCAAAACCTCCCTCAAACTCGTTCCACACTCTCTTTAGCATATGAGGCGTAACAGTTTGGATAGCTGCTGTTATTTCTTGTTTCAAATCATCAATGGTGGATGGATATTCTCG
The DNA here is from genome assembly GCA_017141395.1 of Laodelphax striatellus. NCBI lineage: Eukaryota > Metazoa > Arthropoda > Insecta > Hemiptera > Delphacidae > Laodelphax > Laodelphax striatellus. The sequence goes on from JADWYY010000023.1 coordinate 32,388, forward strand.
ATTTGTAACAAGAATTAACACCAGCTTACATAACTGTTACGCCTGATATGCTACAGAGAGTGTGGAACGAGTTTGAGGGAGGTTTTGGGTTGATATTGCTCGAGTGTCTGGAGGGGGTCATATTGAAAATCTCTGAACTCTTTGTAATGATGTATAACAGAAGGTTCTTTTATGGTTCTTTCATTAAATACACATTTTTAAAGTTGTGGTATTCTTTTTGAATCGCCCTATATATTGTCTGGAAATTCGGATAAATATTAAAATTAATATGCATAAATATTATTATTATTATTATGCCACTTGACAACATCTCAACTGAATAAAAAGCCCTCTTCTTGAATATTTTAGATATTCTAAGACAATCTGGGTAGTGAACTTCCTGTAGAAAAGTAGGCCTATACACTGACTGAATGGAACCGTTAAGCTGCGTTTCTTCTTCTTCTTCTTCTTAAGTTAACAGCTGTTGGGCTGGTTGGCAGCAACTCTCCTGGCTTCTCTGTCATGCGCCATCCTTTTCATGTTGCTGTAGATGGCACATCTCAAATCCTTCAAAAGTTGTTCGGTGTCCTCGAGTCTTGGCCTTCCTCGCATATTCTTTCCTTCATTCATTGCTGCGTTTACACCGGAGTTAATAACAAAAGTTATTAGAGGCCGTGTGCCCTCGGAGCAACTGCTATCTGACTTCAGTCAGCAACCCAGAGTTGCCAGATGACATTTGGCTGTTTTTCGGGTAATCTAACAGCCAATGTCATCTGGCAACGCTGAGTTGCTGACTGAAGTCAGATAGCAGTTGCTCCGTGGGCACACGGCCTCTAATAACTTTCGTTATTAACTCCGGTGTAAACGCAGCTTAAAAGGTGCAACGATAAAATGAATTTTTTGAAGAAGAAAATTGGAGAGACCATAAATGTCTACACTTCTTGAGTGAAGACAAGCTTTGAAAAGATACAACCAGGAAGAATTTAATGATACATTATATTCCATGATCAATTCAAGTTTGTACTCTTGCTTTTTAGGGAAAACTTTTATAACTGGTGAACACTATTATCAGCTGTTGTATTATGTAGTTGGTTATAATGCTTTTCATCCTTAAAGACAACACTGGCCAGCGTAGAGCATTATCCAATTGGAATGCCCGGCAATGTTGTCATATTGTCTGCTGTTCAAACATGTGTGCACATATGCGTACTATATGCCGCGTCAACACCATTGCCGAACTAGGCGAACGCGAGTCTAGCCCAAGAGTTTATCCCATATAAAAGCGTAGGCGAACTACGCGAGTGACCCCATCTACACGCTCGTGTTCGCCTAGTTCGGCGATGGTGTAAACGCGGCATTAATGATATCAACACTTGGTGTGGTTGGAAGATTTACATGTAAGTTAGAGCAGATGATCAGAAATTAAACATCTGTTCATCAGTAACCTATTATAGAAGTGTGCGTATTGGCATCAATGCAGGCGTATGATTAGCTAGTTTGGAAATTTGTGGGGTACTGTTATAAAAAATCATAAAAAATTATAATAAAAATAAAAATATCATTATATATAATAAAATTATCATAAAAAATTAAGCTAAAAATAGTATAAATTTATGAGTTTGGAGTTGGATTACATAACCAAACACACTCACCTCCTCTTCCTCGTCTGTACGAGTTCTGACTTTTTCTCGTCCTTTCGGCTTGACCTGATAATCTTCAACAATTTGTTGGTCGAGAGGCAATAATTGACCCTTTTTTGATGATTTAAGTTTCTTTGCTTTACTCATTTTCAGAGTTTGAAACGTAAAACCATGTGGGAAAACACAATACAAAAGAAAAGAATGTCACATTTATTTGTAGGTTAAAATTGGTTTATAGATAGAAAAGGCCGTGATGCGCGATCACAAAGGCCTTGGCGAGTTTGAACAATCGGATTTGGGAATGGGCACTCGTTCCTTTCGCTGACCAGTTCCTTCTCGTTCTGTACTCTGAACCAGTTCTTTTAGATCAGTTCACCATTCCTTTTTTCCTATCCAACGCGGGTTAAAATCCACCTCATCTGAAACCTTGTTTGTAAAACTTAACTTCCATTGACCAGTTCCTTCTCGTTCTGTACTCTGAACCAGTTCTTTCAGATACGTTCACCATTTCCTTTTGTCCTATCCAACGCGGGTTAAAATCCATCTCAACAGAAACCTTGGTCGTAAAACTGTTAGTAAAGAACTGTCGTTCGATTGTTTGGAATGATCTGTATCGTCACCTTTTCTACCCGTTCTTTTTGAGATCTATCCTCCTTCAAAAATCGGAAATTGGAACGAAATACGGAATAATTTCAGTTTCACGTTCACGGTTCAACGCATGTGCAATTTGACCTTTGAAGATCCACAATGAAACAGAAATTATTCATTTGAGGTTATAATTTCACCGAAAATTGTTTACCATTTATAAAAATCTTTTATTATTATCGAAAATATTCAAATTAAGTAACATTTTCATGGTTTTGTGATCTACTAGCCATTTTCCAATCATGAATAAAACCATGGAACTGGATGTTTGGAAAGGCGACTGGGGTCTACCCTCAGTCGATTTGGGTTGTTTAGAAACTCTTGTAAGTAATAAAATTAGGAAAAAACTATTAAATTTTGGTAATAGTTTGTAATTAATCTGAAAACAGTGATATGAAAACATTGTAATTGGATTTAACTTTCCTTACAAGTTGAAGTAGGTAGGTTAACATAAGAGCTAACATTGAGATATTCAATCGCCGTAGGTAGTCCTACCTAGGTCCTGGGGCCCTAGAAAGTTTCTTGAAATGTGTGTAATTTTATCAGTAGAAAAATAATGGATTACAACACAATAACCACGCTGAAATTATGTGTTCATTTCATGCTGAATCAATAAACCGAAATTTCACTTCTCTCTAGTTTTGTATACTGTTTGATAATAAATATGTTTTTCAAGAGTGGGTTTAGTCTATAAGCTTTATCAATAATGTATTAATTGAAAAATTAATTATTTATTTACTTACAGGCATTTATCAAATTTTGCGGCGTCTCGATAAAAGTAAATCAAAAGTCGAATCCGTTTTGGAGTCCATCGGGAACTTTGCCACTTTTCAGGCATAATAAGCTAAAGTTGACAAATATTGACGAAATAGCTGGTCACTTGCAAAGAGAAGTGAGTATTTTTCTCCTCCCATAGCTGTCTTAATTCGTCAGTTATTGTAGTCAATTTGTTTCTCGTAATTCAATCTTGTATTGCCTGTTTCACTAGAGTTCACTTTCAATCATTGCTTAGTTTTTCCGAGACAATGTATTACTAGCCTCGTATTGTAAAAAACTATAAATTTAAAATTGTTTGCTAGTAATTCACAAAACTGAATAATCTAAGGAACCCACCTAAAGCTGTAGGTCCACTCATCTCTCATCATCATCCTTCCCATTACCCACGCACAAGCTAAGAGTTTATGTGGGCATCACCACAGCAAAAAATTCAACTTATTGTTAATTGTATTAGATGGAACGGCTATTCAATACATGGTTATTAATTGAACGAAAATCCAAATAATGCTATAAAAGATAGTAAAATAGATTTTAATATAATTATCTAGACTTTCGTTCAATTGATTGTTACATATTTAATATTGTAAATCTGGTTCATTTTCCTAAGGCACCTATTTTTAATTTATCTATATCTTATCTCCGAGTTTAACACTTACAATTTGGAATAGGCCTATTCATTTAATTATGGTGAATAAGCTTCATTCAACATTTCTATGGTAGCGAGTGGTGATCTGTTTATTTCTTTCTTTGAATAAAAATATGTTTTTTACATGTTATTATACACTATTTATGTGAAGAAAATCAACTGAACATCATCTGTTACCATAGAAATGTTAAATGAAGTTATTCGCCATCCGTCGAATAAAACTGAAATTAAATGTATATTACTGTATCAAATCTTCACATTCTCTATTTGGTTTATTCCATCGTATCAATTACTAAATATTTTCCAATTTTATATTTAATTTTCTGTATTATTTTTGAAGATTATCCAGGTACCATTCATAATATTAGTTATCTCTTCGTATTTTAATTTAGTTTTCCAATATTAGTGGTACATCCTATCACATGTTTAGTTACTAGGTATTTCCCAAGTTTCTATCACAGTTTACTATGATATCTTTTGATTATTAATTAGTACTCTTCCAGTTTTCACATCAAGTGTTCAGTTGCTAGATATTTTTCAAGTCTCCTAACACAATTTACTATGATGCTTTTTTTATGATTTAGCCTAGTCATAAAATTTCAAAAATATCATTTTTTTTCTTTCTGTAATTTCACAGAATTTTAGTCCAGATTTTGCACTGAATAGCAAACAGACAGCGGATGTGGTGGCATTCAAATCTATGATAAAGGAACAGCTTTATCCTGCACTACAATTTTTTTGGTAAGTGATGAAAACTCGGGGTCTGTTGTTTTATACATGAATTGGATACGCTTATCATTATGTAATACTTGATGAGTGAAGAAACGTATCATCCTTCAGAAACCATTGTATCATGACGGATTTCTTAATTTAGAGATTGTAATCTGCGTGAATGATCTATTAAGTTCACTAATTTACCTGCCAGTTGCACGAAAATCCAATAGAACTAACCACCGTAAACTGGCGCCATTGCATTGACGGCAGACTAATTGGATGTCATTGTATTGGTTCTGTAAGCCCCTGCGCCCACTTCGCAACTGCTATCTGATTTCAGTCAGCAACCCAATGTTGCCAGATGACATTTGGCTGTTTTTTGGGTAATCGGGTGATCTAACCTATCAGCTAAAGTCATCTGGAAACGCTGGGTTGCTGACTGAAATCACATAGCAGTTGCTTAGTGGGCACAGGGGCTAAGATGACATCATTTTTCGGCGATTAAATTCAATTTAACTTTGTTGCAACTGGCCGTAAAGAGGTACGTTTTTATTCGAATACATGTTTGAATTACTAACTTTTGTGGGATAGATGTTTAATATTGATACGTTTCCATAAACATTTGCTCAAACAATCTGCGAGGCTGAGGTTGCACTGCTGGGTTGTTACGTAGATGGCAGATGGTTTATCTATCGCTCAATCAATAACAATAGATATAGAACATGTAGAAAATTATCACAGCCTTCTTGATAAATCCTGTCAACCATCCAACATCCCAGGGAGCTGACGATCATAAGCTGAGCTGACTCATCTTCTAGGGAGTAGAAGTAAGAGAAATCAGGGGAGTAGGATGTCGGCCATTATTATTGGACCTAATTTTGGCGCTGTATTTGAAAACATCTACATAACTTCTTCCCAAACCAACCTTAAAAACCCAAAATCCGACAAAAATGTTGTTTTTGCCGTAAATATTATCTATATTCTCTCAACAGTTTTGATTTATACCGCAAAAGATACCATAAACTTTCAAAACTCTTCAAGAAAATTAAATTTAACATGATGGCTCTGAATTCAAATACAGCGCCAAAATTCGGTCCAGAGTGTATTCGGCCAATGAGATCGAGACACAGGATTCACCCGTCTTTAACATAGGAAGGATAGGATTGTTCCACTCCATCATGACATCTCCCTAACCACCTGCAGTGCGTCCCACGGTTAAGAGCTTCAACAATTCTTCATACATTTCAACATAGTTTTGGTTCAATACTTGACATGTATCTAATATAGATGGGCCAAAATTTCTTGGCCCTTAGCTCGACCGGTTCGAGCTATAGCGAGGGGGTAGTGCGGTTACGTTTCTAAAAATATTGGGCTACTACATGTACCGATCAGCTGAAAGCATAATCACAGTCAGGGGAGATTTAAAGATTTATAGTGGCAGGCAATGTTATTTATGCGATTAGTAGTAGACAGCTGCCAAGTGCCAAGAAATTTTGGCCCATCTATACCTTTTTTCTCCTTTCTTTTCTTATTTTTCTTCTTCTCTTTTTTCTTCTTCATCTTCTTTTTTTCATCTTCTCCATTTTCTTGTCTTTCTTATTCTTCTTCTTTATCTTCTTCTCCTTTTTTATCTTCTCCATTTTCTTCTTCTTCTTCTTCTTCTCATTTTTCTTCTCCATCATATTCTCCTTCCGCTCCTTCTCCCTCTTAAATTTCTTCTCCTCTTCTCCTTCACACTCTCCTTCTTATTCTTCTCCTTCAGCTTCTTCTCCTCCTCCTCCTCTTCCAAATAAAAACATGTTTGCGTATTTTATATTATAAAAATTTGATTTTCCAGGTGGGTGGATGAGAAGAGCTACGCAAATTTCACCCGGCCCTGGTACTGTAAGGTGCTGCCTTTCCCCCTCAACTTTCACTATCCGAATAAATACAAAGCAAAGGCCACTGACCTCATGGAAGCCATGTTCACTGATCTGCCACAAAATGACATCATACAAGTTGAGGTAGGCACATCATTCGCTATGGCGTCATTCTATTTATAAGATGATGACGGCATCCAAATTGAGGTAGGCTGATTTATTTATGAAGTTATATTATTTATTTGAATTGAGGTAGGCACATGAATTATGACGTCATTCTATATTTTATATAATGACGTAATTTAAAATGAGGTTTTCATTCTACTGTGTTAATTTATATAAATTCTACAGATTTATTATGTGTTTGCTCATCCTATAATCAGTTACTGAATGACTGAAAAATGTTTTCTCTTTTCTCATTGAAAACACTTAGACTAGGCTTATGAAGCAACACACACCGATTAGTCATTGCATCAGTGTGTGCTGCTTCATAAGCAACTACGTGAATTACTGTGACTAAACGTGACTAATCTCGTCTTGTTTTGTCTTGACTAACCGGTGTACGCCTAGCCTAAGTAATGTGGTTGGAACAAAATCGATTATCTGATGTTTAAATGGTTATCTGATGTTAAAATGGTTATCTGATTTGTCTAATTCAATAACAATAATATTTAATTTGGCGGATGGCATTAGATCGATAGAAAGAGAGATATTATTTTTTGCCATCGGACTCTACGGTCATCAGCAACGTCAAGAAATGATATCTCTCTATCTATCTCAAGCCATGAGAATGTATGCTACTATACGGGTGGCTACCGTACTCGCGACAAATGTTAAGGTTGGTTTTCGTTACTGCGCCGATAATCCCACTATAAATAGTTGGGATTTTTCATCAATTGTATCTGGCAACGCTGGTCTATTATTAATTTGTAATCATTATTTAGTCAACTTGTGTGTTCATAAATGTGTTTTTTCCAGTGTAATCAAATCTTGGAAGATGAAACACCGCGCGTTGAGGATTCGCACTACACTACCAAGTCCTTCTTCAATCTTCAGTGGTGGATTACATCAAACTCTGGCAGAATGTAAGTAACTGACTGGTATTCTCAACATCAAGTTGAACCTTGATACTTTTTTCTTCTTTGTTCAATCAGCTGTTTTGATGCGCGTTTTTTTTTCAATAGAATTGCATTCAATTGAACAGCTGACTTGTTAACTAACCCACACACTAGGCAAGCCTTGCTGCAATATAACAGTGGATGTCTAGTGTCAAGGTACCTTACTGTAACCAGGTATTCAAATCATGATTATTTTATGTGATAATTTGATGAAAATCTAAATCGTGTACAAACTTTATGATACAACATGAATATTACTCGGTTTTCTATCTGTGTTATTACTTCATAGACTTGAATCCTAAGACTATTTTCTTCTCAATATTGATTGGAGTGTTGTAAGTGAATGGTCTTACCAATAATATTTGTAAATTGACCAATCCCTTGTTGTTTCCCATAGTCAATATAGAAATAATTTTATATATTGTGTTATGATTGTGAGTTGGACAAGTTTGATTTGATGAGAAGCAATACAATAATCTTGCTTAGAATCAGTTGATCTGTGTATTGATTTGTAGTGTGCTTTTTTAGTTTTCTTACGAATGTTTTCTTTTCCAGTGTATTCAAATCTTGGAAGAACAAGCTCCAAGCGCAAAAAAGAAATCTCACTACACTAACTGGCCCTTCTTCAATCCTCAGCGGTGGATTACATCAAACTGTGACAAATTATAAATCATCAATGAAGTATTCTTAAGGTTAGTTCAAAATATTCACTGTGCATGTTACGCCACTGAAGCTAGGTCATAATTCAGATAATCAAACAAGCATATACGGAATTCTGAATTCATTTTTCAGGATATGGTGTTCGGAGTATCAACTTTCAAATACTATAATATGAGTAAATAAGTTATTTCATTATTGGAAAGAATCGATAGAGAGAGAGAGAGAAGAATGAGGAAGATGAAAGAAGAGCGGGAGAATTTGTTTTATTTATTCATCAATTCAAAAGAGCAAATGGTTACGAATTACGGATCAGCAAGAACTGGCGAAGAAGAATAAGAAGAAGGAGAAGAGAGCACAAAATTTCAATGTGAGGGAATTGTATTGACTATTAACGGGAACAATCGTTCTGTCACGAGGGACTCTATGAATAGAATATTATCTAGCAGGTAGAAAGTACAGTCTGAGTCAAAATTCAAACCATCGGCTACACAGCCTAACCCGCCAAATCCTGACACCGTCAAACCCTGACTCCTTGACGGGTATATGATTTGGCGGAGCGTGACCTGACAAATCAGGGGACTTTCACTTCTGCACAGAAACGTCAAACGCTGCCACCGTCATGGCAGGCCTGAATTTTAGTCACCTTTTGACAGAGGCAGGGTTTGGCGGAGGCGTATGCTGTCAGCGTCCCGTAGCCGGGAACGCGTCACCTTCAGCCTATGACATAGCCTGCCACCGGCAAGACTCGCCTACGGCAACCTCCACCTCCGACAACTGCCGACGGCGTCAACTCGAGACTCTTCTCAAAGAGGTGCTTTTGGCGCGAGCATCAGGCGACAATACCAACCTCTCAAACATCCACCCAGCCACGTCATACTCACCACCCGTCAAAGTCTACCTCTTCTACTTCTTGGACGGACTGTACCCGCTACTATTCACATTGTTCCATTGTCAGCTCAAAGACAACGGTCTCTCCCATTGCCGTTCGATGGATTCTCCCCTTTGTATTCTTTCGTAAATAGGTTATTCTTTTTGGATAGTTATTCTTTCTTGAATAGCATTCTTATTTCATTAATAAGAAAAGTACCTACTCGGAAATATATACGTTATTATTCCATAGTTATAATTATATAGGCCTATTTGGAATGAATATTCTTTTGAAATATTCTTACTCTGTGTTAAAATATTCTTTTGGAATATGTCTTACTCTGTGAACTTGATAACAAATTGAAAAATAAAAAATTACTATTCCTATTTTTGCTATTACTATTCCTATAAGAAGAAGAAGGAGAAGAAGGAAGAGGATGTGGAGGGTATGAGAAGGAGAGTAGAGAAGGATTAGGAAATGTAGGGAAGGATGTGGAGTGAGCAAGAATTAATGATAAAAAAAGGAGAGAGGAAAAAGGGAATAAGGAAAATCAAAAAATCAAATCAAATCATTTATTTATCCTTGAAAACAAAATACAGCAAACTTAAAAAGTACAATGAAAGATAATAGAGTTAATAAAATGTATGAGAAGGAACAAAAAAGGAGATGATGGAAGATGAGATTGGAATATTATCATTTAATTGTAACATGGTATAAATTTCGTGCCCTGAATCGCCAGACAAAGTTCAGTATTGGTTTTGTGTTGTGTTTTGGTTTTATAGATTGGAATCAAAAACGATTTTTTCAAAATTGCTCTAACTTTATAATCTCATTATGAATTATTTATTGTTTTGTACTAGATTATTGAGTTACTCATTTTTATAGTTTTTTTTTTTGACTAAATAAATTTAATTGAAACGAAACTGAGTCTATAAAATCTTATTCAAATAAGATTATTTATAAGCTAGGCAGTGGCGTAACGTTTGCCAACTGGGCCCCCCGCAAAAATAATTCCGGGCCCTCCTTCTAAAATCTCACGCCCCTCTTAGCCCCTTTTCCCTGAACCGCAACCATTAAACTCATTAATGAGACCGTACCTCATCAGTGAATAACCTAATGTACGTGTAATAAAATAAAACATCCTCTTGATTGAATTCTCCAGTATTTGTAATAATTATTAGTGATTTATAATAATTCATAAAAACCTGGTTACTAGATTAAAGAAGCCTGGTGTGACATATTACGAACAGACACGCAGACAACACTCATTTTGAAAGCTAGCAAAATATTTTTGTTCACTCGAAAGAAAGAAAGATAGTAAAGACGGAATAATTGAAAATCGAACATCATAATACTGAAAATACGTGTAGGAATGCAATATGAATCAATTTTTTGTACCGTAATAAAGAATTAAAACCCCCTTTCACAAACTCACTACTTACAGCTCATTTCACAAATTTCTAAAATGAAATTTTAGAAATTTTTGAAAATAAATAATAAATAAATAAATAATTTATTTTCCAATCAAAACAAAACAATATAAAAACAGTATCAAAAATACAATGCAGTTTGGAAAATAAATTGATATGCCACCCCAGAGACAATGCTGTGCGGGGCAAAATGAAATAATGAATTGAGATTGACTGAGTAAGCTATAGGCTATTCTTCGACAACCCTTGCAGTCTATTTATATTATGATCAGGAATTCGATGGGCGAAATAATATATATGTGTGAACAGTCTGGGTCTGGGGACCGGATGTCTGTCTCCATTCAATGATTTGTAAACAAAATTCATTATTTCCCAATAAGCTACTTTAAACCAGCAGACCTTTTGTTAATTGTGCAACTATTTACGTTCTTCCGTCATAACAACTCTTTTAATGGCAATTTTTAACCAACTGACATTCTAATTGTTGATGAATAATTTTCTTTACAATGGACAATTATGAATTATTGAAATTTGTGTTCATGGTCGTTAATTACCCAAAATAAAACTTTTGCTTTTCTTGTTCAATCATTACTTCCATTTTATTTCTTAAAAAAGCATAATATATATGATATTATTTCAGGCCCTAGCCCGGCCCCGCGCCGTGGGGTTTGCGGGGTGTAAGTTACGCCACTGAAGCTAGGTCATAATTCAGATAATCAAACAAGCATATACGGAATTCTGAATTCATTTTCAGGATATGGTGTTCGAGTATCAACTTTCAAATACTATAATATGAGTAAATAAGTTATTTCATTATTGGAAAGAATCGATAGAGAGAGAGAGAGAAGAATGAGGAAGATGAAAGAAGAGCGGGAGAATTTGTTTTATTTATTCATCAATTCAAAAGAGCAAATGGTTACGAATTACGGATCAGCAAGAACTGGCGAAGAAGAATAAGAAGAAGGAGAAGAGAGCACAAAATTTCAATGTGAGGGAATTGTATTGACTATTAACGGGAACAATCGTTCTGTCACGAGGGACTCTATGAATAGAATATTATCTAGCAGGTAGAAAGTACAGTCTGAGTCAAAATTCAAACCATCGGCTACACAGCCTAACCCGCCAAATCCTGACACCGTCAAACCCTGACTCCTTGACAGGTATATGATTTTGGCGGGAGCGTGACCCGACAAATCAGGAGACTTTCACTTCTGCACAGAAACGTCAAAAGCTGCCACCGTCATGGCAGGCCTGAATTTTAGTCACCTTTTGACAGAGGCAGGGTTTGGCGGAGGCGTATGCTGTCAGCGTCCCGTTGGAGCCTACTGCATTTAGCAATATTGAAGCGGTGTGTTTCTCTAGAGTCTCAAGTCTATTTGCGTCGCTGCTAATAATGCGATACAATTGGATTTTTTCTATTCTTTATGATGAACCTGGAGGGGGGTACGGTTGAGCAAATTAAAAATGTGTTGTCTTGAATTAGAACAAAATTGATACTAAGCGACTTGACAAGAATACCAGACATTAGTTAGTAATAATTCGACTAGAGTTGGCTGTGTCATCTATCAAACGAAGCATTCCTGTGCAACTAATGTAAAGTTTCTCTCGCGCGTTTACCTTTCTAATTTCGTACATTAGTATTCTCAAAGACAATACTAATGTAAGATTCGTTGTTGAAAATACTGAAATAGCGTCCTTGCAATTTTCTAGAAATTGTATTTGTATTGATGCGTTTTTCAAGCACTTGCCGTTTTTTTTTTTTTTTTTGGGTGATTTCCACATGAGCTCTGGGCTTGTGCGTGGGTAATGAGAGGGGTGATGATGAGAGATGACGACTGTTTTTAAGCAGTCGGGACCGACGGCTTTTAGTCTCCGAAAGACGGGAGTGTCCGTTTCTGTCAAAATCCGTTCCGGCAACTATATTCGATCTTGGAACCTTTGGATTATCAGACAGGCGAATATCGTCCTCGCCCAATTCATTTCAGATTCGTTGTTGAAAATACTGAAATAGCGTCCTTGTAATTTTCTAGAACTTCTATTTGTATCGATGCGTTTTTCAAGCACTTCTCTCTGTAGATACAAGGGTCATTTCATAAATAATGCACAAAAATTTTTTTACTCAAATTGTTCATTTCTACTTTAATATCCATTTACATTCCTCCAATATAGTCCCTCTACTTCTCAATGACCGAATCTAAACGAGTTGGAAGCCTTACTATACTATCAAGGATGCCATCTTGGTTCATCTGTCAGATGGCTCGGGTACCGGTGGTAGAAAACTCTCCCTGAGATTGAAAACGACGTCCACGCATAGGTTGTTTCAACTTTGTGAATAGGTAGTAGTCTGGTGGACTCATGTACGGGCTGTAGGAAGGATGAGGAAACACCTCCCAACCGTATTCGCATAGCTTTTCGGTTACAACATGTCCAATTTGCGGATGAGCATTGTCATGATGAATGAGTGGTCTAGCGTTGAGCAACTGAGGTCGGTTCTTGTGCATTTTTCTATGCAGATTCTGCAGGAAATCACAATAGTAAACTTTTGTGACACTTTTTCCACACAGAACCCTGTCTGTCATGATGATTCCATGGTTATCGTATGCAAAGATAATCATTTGTTTGACCTTTGATTGTGCTCGTCGATATTTTTTGATCGTGGGATAGATGGATCTTTCCACTCATTGGACTGTGATTTCAACTCTGGCAAACAGTGATTTCAACTCAACACAAGAATCACTGTGGATTTCTGTCGGGTTTAGCCACGTAAAGTTTCAATCTTTATGTATGCTCGCTGTTCTTCAATAATCACAGTACCCGAGACACGTACAGGCTCCATTTCAAAGTCGCGTAACTTGAAAATGGGAAACACTACAAATGAAACAAAAAAACATTCTTCTTCCTCAAGATTTGTACTACAAAATGATGTGTTGCTCGTTGTTGTAGCATCATCTATCCCGCAGTAGTGCAAACCTGTGCAATATTTATGAAATGTCCATCGTAGATTAGTCCTTCCATTGATTCTAGTCACATCCTAGCTTAATTTTATTTTTTGAAGTATCTCTTCTTTCAGCATGCTTGTTAGATTTGCAAACCTACTTCGCCCTAGGCTATTCATGTGATAAATATGAATTTTTCGAAGTATATTTGATGAATGTCATCAACTAGAAATTGTTTTTGTAGAGAGCTATATGCAACTGTTTACTGATTGCGTTCGACGTTGTATATTGTGTGTCCTACCATTGCATGTTTGACTCCGTTTTTCTCGTTCCACTGTAATTGTGAATACAGTTATTGCTTGCCCGACTTTGTTATGCACTTGCCCACTAGCATGAGAGCACCACTATTGCATGAGCATGGCTTGCAGATGCTTGGAGATTGGAATAATGTTGAAAAATAAAAGTCCTAAACATCGCCCCATTTATTTTACAGGGACAAATCGGGATTCATCACTGGAAATTATTATTTCATCTAAATAAACCTTTTCTTATTATTTTTTGTTTTGTCATTTATTAAAACTATTTATTTTTGTTTGAATATTATTCATTATTTGATTCATCTAAATTATTATTTCATCCAAATAAACCTTTATTTTATGATTTTTCTACATTTCATTTTTATTTTTCATTTACTTTATTCATTATTTTGCTGTCATTATTTGTAACGGTTCATTTGTATTGCCAATTAGAGGTTTAAATTGCCTCTCATTTTTTTTTCTGAAAATCCATTCATTTTTTGTTCATTTCGAAATTCACCTAATCATTTTTAATTTCCCCTGTTTTTGAATCTCATCTTTCAACGTCATGATTTAAAATGAAACTATCAATTATTTGAATTCTTGATTCAAAAGAGTATTAGCGTACCCATTAATGAACCTATAATTTATCGAGAACTGTTGCCTAAGTTCAAGTAGAGAGGCACTTTCGGTGGTGAGAGCGCTCTCCTAGATCAGTCTAGGCTCTGCACCTGCAGTCTACATTGATCTACGGCCATTCAAAACGACTCGGCTTCAACAAAACACTGATCGTTACTCTTGAATGACAGACTTGACGCCGGTTTTTAATTATTGATTAATTTTGAAGTGACAGACTATATTCTGTAATTAACATTTGACTCTCGTAATTATTTATTCTATTTTCTTGTTATAGAGGTTGGTTAACTTCTATCAATATATTACACTCTGAGCATCTACGTTCAATATTCAATATACTCAATAAAGGCTGCGGTTAAATTGGATGCTAGTTGCGAGCCTAAGATACTCACACTAGACAATCACTGTTATAATGCTATAAATCACGATATGAGTGTATAGTACCTTTCGCTTCTAATTTACATCCAATGTAATACGGCCTTACTGTTAGCATAGAAAATGAGTTTTCAGAGATAGAACTTTGATTAAAATGTTATAGAATATATCATTTGATACCTCTCAACGAATGTCAATTCTTTCAGTTAGGTTTGAATCTTGAGGTATAATTATTTTTTTATTGAACTTGTTGATTATCAAATATTCCCACAATCATTGCTGTGCAATTAAAAGCATGTCAATAATTAATTGGACTTCTATCAGTTGAACTGGATTAAATCAAGCGCGAAACCAACTGATGATTCAATGGATCTTGTTCTGTACTTTCTATTATATTCCTCAAAATTTCTCATGACGTAGGCGGATTTTGCATAAAGTTGGTTCATTTTGCTAAGGCACCTGCACTGACTATGATTTATCTCATTGCAGCTTTTTTTAATGTTGAAAGTGTGTAAAAGGACTCAAATTTTTTCTTTTATTTTAATATTCATATAAACGCACAATAAACCTCTTGCGGTTCATGTGAGAGTTGATTTTATCATTTATTCTTTATTTTGAGAGTACCTGTGGTTTGTACAATTTTATGCTCCTGTTTTTTGGGGTCTATTCTTAAGAGTTATAATGAGTGGTAGTGGAATATGTTTCATTATCAATCCATTTGGTGTCTTAGCAAAATAAACCAACTATACTGTAATACCTGAATTTTGAATTTCACTTGTTTTGAAGCGATTGATTCCAAAATCATCCTCCCAAATTAAAAGGTAAGTTGTTGGTAGCCTATAATGTTAGCTGTTTATTCCACAATTCATTATTTAGCAGAGAACCATGGTTTCATGACCTAGACTAGACCACACATTGATTTTAAAGTAACTCTGACCGCTTGCAGTTACCATACTGAATTTTTACACTTTCAGTCCTTATTTTAATGGTGAATAAATTATACATGTTCAATGAATGTTGGATCTTATCTCTTTAATTTATATTATAGGTATTGAAAATTATTATTTGTTATGATCTAATTATTTCTTTAATGAAAGTTTTCTTCAAGGCCAGATTCACTTGTTTTATTCACCATCAAAACATTAGAAGTCCATAACATTAATTCTCTGGCTGATTGAGGTCGTTGAACCTTGGTTTGTTTGCTCATGACTTGTGGAATTAGCAATGTTTTATCCCAAGGTTCTACAATAATATATATTTTGTAGAATTGAATCATGCTGCGCCATTTTGCCACGTAAGTACCTATTTGATAGTGTTGTAGACATGTCCAGGGGCCTGTTTGTCCTGTGAAACAGTAAGAAGGCGATTACACGCTAGAGGTTGATGCATAGTACGGTATGCTAATCATATCATGTTGTGTAACCGTCTTTCTCCTATTTTACAGGACTTCTATGAAACAGTTTACTGTAGTATAATGAAACTGGACGCACACCTGAGGCAGCGCGATGCGATATTTCTTGCGTCGTGGTATGGATGGAAGAAAAGCAAAGGAGCCTCCTAACCATTACAAACTGCGTCGCGCTGCCTCAAGTGTGCGTCCAGCATGACCACCTACAGACTTCCCTTTTCAGTGACGCTACTGAGTTGCGTATTAGATATTCAATCATTAAGAGCTAGCACGATCGGATAAGCGCTGCTTATTTCTAATTTATCAAGTTACGTGCTTGGAATCAGCACGATTACTGTGCGCTGGAAGTGAGGTTTGGTTGGTAGCTCTGAGCCTGCCCTTAGGTTGAACTGGCCTGTTTCTTGAAAATTATTAAGGAAGCCTATAATGCAGGAGTAAGGCTGAAACACACGATGTATAAATTTAATTCATTGTAAACTATCCCATCTATGTAGGTTATATTGTTTCTATCTGCTTCCCTGTATTACAGGTCTTGTAGCCTACATTTCATGAACAGGCCCTTGGAAGGCTAACTTGTATTTAATATGATTCATCATTAGAAGAATAACTCTCAAATACTGTAGATCCACTGTTTTTCAATAATATGGCATAAAATGTCGACAAAACATCTGTCATCAAAACGAGGTGAACAAAACATCTTTTAACCATTTTAAGCCATGTTCTATTTTTATATTGCCTGTGGAATTGATGATTCTTCACTTTGAGAATCAAAATTTTAAATGAGATTTTCCAAAATACAATTTAAAAGCAATCTGTCATCCTTTCTTATTTTGAAATTGATCAGTTTAAAAATTTTGAATACTGCGGTTACAAAATGGCTGCCTCTGATGCAGGCTAGCCACAACGCTAAAAACTTTTGGAACTACTTTGAAAGTTGGATAATCATGATTCTCAGAAATTATTGAAATGAATCAAGAATTCTGATAGATTTTAGTCATCAATCCTTTTAGTTATCGGCAATTTGAATTCTTCAAGTTACATAATTGGAATCAGCGCGATTACTGTACGCTGAAAGTGAAGTTTGGCTGCTAGCTCTGAGGCTTGAACGGGAGCGTGACATTTTGTCCCAACGACAGTTTGGTCCAGCGACATTCTGTCCCATTTTTGGGACAGAATGTCGTTTCATGGATTGGTCCAACTCAGGAATGTGGGACAGAATGTCGCTGGTACACATTGTCGGAAAGTGAAGGAATGGAAGGAAATTGGACCAAAATGTCGTGCATGGAGCCGACATATTGGTCCAGCTCAGGAATGTGGGACAGAATGTCGTTGGTACAAATTGTCGGAAAATGAAGGAGTATAGATTGGACCAAAATGTCGTGCACGGTGCCGACATATTGGTCCATCACAGGAATGCGTAAATATCGATATTTTCATCGATTCCGCCATTCCGTTTTGATAATAATCGATACTAAAACATTAATAAAGAGCAATTCATAATGTTTCCGATTTAAAAACCATATATTAATTTCCATCATCTTATAAAAGAGTTTTTTAACAGAAAATATTTTAATTTCTTTTCACAGCTGTAAAAAGAACTCAGCACTCTAAAATTATTATTGTCTGTTCCATTAAAATCTGCGACACTAGCGCTGTCTGTGTCTGTGAAGAGTGCTCGCCCTTGCAATCAAAATCAAACTAAATAAACAGTAAAGTTGACTTTGGCTGGCTGATAGGTTAGATTACCCGATTACCCCAACGAGCTAGAATATAGTAAACCACTATACTGTATTCTAGCTCGTTGGATTACCCAAAGAACAGCCAAATGTCATCTGGCAACATTGGGTTGCTGACTGAAAATATCAGATAGCCCCTGCGCCCACTTCCCAACTGCTATCTCGACCCTTGAATGAACGACAACCGACTCTGACAGCTAACTCTAACCTGACTCCTGTATTAGACTCCAGATTATCTAAATAAAAATTAAACCACTTTAAAATTAGCGTATACTTAAAAAATACATTCAAATGTATTTGAATCCGATATATCGGACAGAAAATATCGATATCTCCGATACTATCAGGACGAATTTGTTGATGGCGATATATCGGGCACAGAATATCGATATATCAAAAATATCGATATATTGTTGCCATCCCTACCTGTGACCCAGTGCCACTGTGCCAGTGACCGATATTTCTGAAATGAAAACAAACATAGACATAACCTAAAATCCTTAGTTTTAATTTCGATATTATTTATAGTTTTATTTAGAGGTAGAGGCGGGCTTTGATGCTTTATTTAAGAAATTCTCTATTCAGTATGGGATTCTAAATACAGTACCTTTCACCCTTTTTTCCTCAATGAACTTTAACCAATTTTTATGCAATCTTCACAGATAACAACTTTCGGGTTAAACTTGTGTGTAGAATGCACTTTTGATTATTTATAGTGACTGACGCGAGATTTTCATAGATTAAAAATGCTTTTTCATTTGCTTTTGTGATGTGTCTGTAATTTTAATGAGAATAATCCATCTAGTTTGTTCATTACTCTTCCAAGCTGGGCAATATTGTTTTAATATTCCAATCACAGATATTCATTGTTTAGAGAGGATTGTGGCTAACATAGAATTTATTATTGTTCAACGATAGCCTGTATTAGATCCCTTGGATCAAGCACCAATATTTCTCCTTTCCCTCAGAGCAGTACCAAGGTAGAGTATAAAGTCAGTAACATAAACAACTTCACCCCGTCCCGTGCAGCGCAAAGCGCCGCTCACTTGAATTTTATAATTCAAGTCATTCTCATGACCATCAAGATTGGTCAAATATTTTATGATGTTAAAACGCATCAACAGGTGAAAAGTTTATTATCACAATATTCGAAAATTTAATCGTCAACTTTTCAGTTGCCGCAGAAGATTGATCTGTATGCATTGCTATAGGCCTATTAGCATTTTATCCGGCTGTTTATGTATGAGAATTTCAATCACTTCAAATTCATTAAAAAAGATCAGCTGGAGTTTCCGTTCCTTGCAACAACTTTTTTACCGTATGTGCCATGACCGTTTTTTGAAGATCTTCAAATAATGTCAAATTCTATTTGTCCAAGGTTGGTGAAACCCAGCATAAGGGTACAATCACATTAGATGCAAGCTTGGCATTGGATGGAGTGGAGATGGCATGGCAACACGCCAAATATAAACATGAAACTAAATGGAACAGCTGTTTCGATGTGCGGTGTTTCATTTAGTTATGTTGCCACGCTATCTCCATTCCACCTCAGTGAGCGCTTGGTACTTGATGCAAGCTTCTCCACGAACTTTTCAAAGTTGGACACTGCGGATACAAAATTCTTTTTATATATATAAGATAATGGAAAAATGTCTTTTCTGGATGTGGAAATTGCAAGTTTTTATTAGGTACGCCAAGGCGTATGCTTTCTCTTTGGTTATATCTCTTGAACGGGTGTGAATTTTCAAAATCTTAGCACATATTCTTGTTTCTCTTTTCAGGTAGAGTATATGGGCGTTTCATTTATTTTTTATAAAACCCATAATGTTTATATACATTGTTAATTCGGTGAAATATTAAAAATAAAAAACTACTGGAACAAGAATATGCAATTGGATTTGTAAATTTCGCCCCCGTTCAAAATTTATAGGTTGGCTACCGTTTTTATTAGGCATGAAAAATGTATTTTGAAATTGATGAAAAAATACCTGTTTTGTACTCATTCAAGAGACTTCGGAATTAATCAATTGCAATAGAACTTATTTTCAAAAGATAAGCAAGGTATAACAAACGCGTTCTTTTTGCTATTAGAAAATGCATGAGTGAACATTCCCTGTTCCATTGCTCAATGACAGCTCAAGCAGTGACGACTCCGATATTTAGTTCTTTAAAGCTGAGGCCACACTGCTGGGTTGTTCCCAGAATGGTAGATGGTTTATGACTCATACATCAGAATAATAGAACATGCGGAAAATTATCACGTCCTTCTTGATAAACCGTGTCAACCAACCATCCAACAAAGCATCTACAGTGCGCGCAATTAGTCTGGGCACTTGGCCTTGGCATGGCGCGGGATGGAGAGCGGTGTGTTTATCGAGCATTTCTAAATACATCGGCCTGCCCATCGCGGCGGCAGTAGTAGCGGCGGCTTACGGACGGCTAGTAGCGTTAAAGAGCCAAGTGCCCAGACTAATTGCGCGCCCTGTACCTACCTGCAGTGCGGCCCACGGTTGAGCAATAGATCCCATTCAAAGAGAGTGTATGGTAACAGTGTGGCCGTTTGTGTCAAGCACACCATAACAGTATGTGGAGATCATTTTTTCCGGCGCCGCCATACTTTTGAATTTTATATGGGATTACAGGCAAACATGAACCCATTCACTCATTTTTCAAACTTATTCCAAGAGAAATAACATCGAAAATAACTTTTCTGACATTAAAAATTGTCTCTCTAATCTTGGTATTGTGTTAGAAGCTTAAAAAGATGAAAACTAAAGGTCAATTCCCACATTGACGATAACGACACGACGACGACATTCTCATTTCGTTCTGCGCATGCGTCACCAGCCCGCGCTCTGATTGGTCCATCCTTTTAGAACTTCTGACTAGCCGAATTTCTAGGTTAAGTGACTAGGTAGGAAGTTTGAATGTTCACTGTTCGGATTCAATTGTCAATTAATATTAATTATATTAGTACGACAATATAAATAGAATAATCAGTAAATAAAATTATAATACAAACCTTTTCAAGTCATACCGGTACTGCAATTTTGAGACTTGAGAGCTTTCATTTGTAAACAAAGATAGACATGGACCAATCAGAGCATGGGCTGGTGACGCATGCGCAGAACGAAATGAGAATGTCGTCGTCGTGTCGTTGTCGTCAATGTGGGAATTGACCTTAACACTGGCAAAGGCAAATTGTAAGTTGGAAGTGAATCACTCAACATAACACATGATTTGCGTTTTATTTTAATGCTAGTGGGATTTGGCCAAACGATGGTGGATTTATTCGAGCTAACCAATCAAAAGTGTGACATGTAATATCCACACTGTTACTATACACTCTCTGTAGGTGCACTCAACAAGAAAAGGAGATTATTATGGAGAGTTTCTTCATTTGATGACAGATTTACAAGTTGATGAAGATAAGTTCAGGGGATATTTTAGAATTAACAGGGAACAATCGTTGTTATTCATTGATGATAACATCAGGAAGAATGATACAAATTACAGAAAGTCTATAGCTACAGCAGACATCGACTAGCTGTCTGCTTAAGATAAGGTGTTTGACATAGATTAAAATAAAACTTTGTAACATGATCCAGGGCCCTGTTTAATGAATCTTATAAGTCACGTAATATAGGAGAATCACAACTCTGAAGCAAATATGGGCATTGAAATTAGTTTTTCCTGTATTTCGTGACTTCTTAATTTTTATAAAACAGGCACCAGAATTGATAAGTGAAAATTGACTTAGTGGACAATTGATCAAGGAGGAATTAACAATATTCAAGTTCATTTGGGTTAAAATTGTTTATTCTATACTGTAAAGAACACATACTTCAAAAAACGTGTTATGAGAGGAATTATATTACATTTGTTGGGACCAAGAGGAAGTTGAAGGGTAAGTTACTGGATGTAGTTATTTGATGATGATGACTGATTTGCTTGGGTGGTAGAGCAATGAGTAGATGCAGAACTTGCAGGGGATGGGGAAGGAATGGAAATTACAGGAGAATTCTTACAGGTATTGGGAACATTTTCTGTTATAGTGATGGCCTACTAATCCTGTTCTTCAGCCAAAGTAACACAATCAAGAGTTTCTCGTTTGATGCAACTGTAAATGGCGAGGTAGTGAACAAACAGTATTGTTGTAATACTCGCGAAAAATAGATCCAACTCGCCTGGCGTTTTTTATTTTGGTTTACAGTTCTCTTTTCCAACCAAAAATTGGAGAACTTTGTCGGTAGCACTAGCTTCCCTGTGTCTTTTGTCACTGCAAGTTTGCTCTGTTTGTTCGTCGGAAATGACTGGTAAATGTTCTAGATTCTCTTCTTCCTGAGTTTCTTCTTCAGCTAGAGAAGGGATGTTGGTAAATGTTCTGAAAAAAGAAAACAATACTTTTAGTAATGAAGGTGATATTGTGGTAATTATCCATCCTGAATGAGTGGACTTGAAGTGATCAAAACCACACAAATTTATTAAAACATTGAGATAGCGGTTTCGGTTGTCACACCATTGTCAATCTCTCGTTTACCGAAACCGGTATCTCGTTATTTTAATAAATTTGTGGTTTTGACAACAGCTTCAAGTATTTTCATTCAGTAACAATACTTTCAATTTAAAGATGATGATCATTTACAAACTGCATTGTATACACTTATGAATTAGGCTACTCAACTACCGACACGCAGTTATGTTATTTTAAATCAAGAAACAAATTTTTCTACGAATTGACAAGAGCACTTTCGACACATTTTCAACAGTAGAAACATTACCACTACCTCGCCGTTCACAGTTAAGACCTAAAAATGAGTTCATAAACCACAAAAATGCCCCAGTCAGTTAGTAGACTGTTTAGTATCAGTAAGTTAGTTTCTTACACTTTGAAATAAAATGACTGCATGTCATTAGTAAAGAGAATAAAAAACTTTCATTTTAATAGTGATTAAAATATCTAAAAAAAAAATATAATTTACTAACATACTTATACAAAATATTTTTCAGTATTTCATTATTCTTATCTTAGAAAATGATTAAAAGTTTGATTAGAAAATTTGTTTAAATAATGAGGCACCTATCAGAGCTCTGCCCTGTATTCCCTAAATTGATTTTGTTTTTGTATGCATAAAGAAATAAATGGCGTAGAAGGCGTTTTTGGTGATTATAGAGCATTTGTTGGGTTTTCAAGGCGTAGAATATTAAGGCGTAAAAATAAAAACCCTACCGCACTGCATTGAAAATGAGTTGTTTATCAGGCATTTACCGACGCTAAGCCGTCGGTCCCAGCTGCCTAAAAAACAGTCGTTAAGTCACGTCAGAGACCCTGAACTGATCAGGAGTGACCTGAAAACTCTGACACCAGACCTGAGCCAGCCAGGTTACACGGAATTATTTTCATTATGAGGCATTTGAAAAAATAGAGTTATATTAAAAAAAACGATACTTACTCGTCATGGTTCATTGTGGAAATTGATAACACCATTTGTTTCACATATTTCCATTCCTTGCAGCTTAACCACGATTTGTTTACTGCTTGGCGGTGATTGTCTTTTAGTTTTCTCCATTCTGCTTCCAGCTGTTGTTTTTCTGAAACATAAATCGGTTTCATTTCATTTCAGTTTCCTAACTATACTTACAATCAATAACAGCCACAGAATAGGTGAAGTTACAGTTTATAAAATTGTAGAAGAGGTGTGTGAAGCGCTATGCAGCCGAACTCCGGTTCTACATTCTTCAATTATAATTCGACCGTGCTTTATAGGTCTAGTACATTTCTATGGAAGAGTCATATTTAGTCAGAGATGGTGATTTCATTTCAGACCCCTTGCCTGTAAATATGAGACCATTAAAGCACAACAATCCTTCACAACTCAAGCAGTAAAAGGGGGATATGGTGTGTGTTGGCACTCCAGAACAAATTTTACATGCTTATGAAAGAGGTAAAAAATGTGAGAGAAGAATTTGTTGATTACTTCTACTCTGAATGTGCAAGCGTTTCCTGGCAATGGGAGAAAATATGAAATTGTTTTTCAAGCGCAGAGGGGCATTATTTGGAATAGATTAGATGAACAGATAGATAGGTATTATTTTTTTGCGATCGGACTCTACGGTCATCAGCAACGTCAAGAAAACATAAAATATTTTTGCAAAACACTTAAATTGAATCATACCTTTCAATTAAGTGTTTTGTAAAAATAATGTTGTTTTTTGACGTTGCTGACGACCGTAGAGTCCAATGGCAAAAAAATAATATCTATCTATTCGCCATCCGCCAAATGAAATGACTACTACTATATGATGGCAGATCCTTCTCTCAATTGGAGGTTAAATATAATACGAAAAAATAATGTTCGATCTTTGTATTTCAGAAAGGAGAGATGAAATGAATCCATTTGTATTCCTTTGGTAAATAATGTTTAAACAAGCAATGATTTTTCAAGATTTAAAATACCACACTCTTAATTATAAAAGAAACCAGATACAGATACTAATAAATAAATAAAAATAAGTAACAAGATATTAACTTAATTACTCTCTTTTCCCAATGCAGCTGATATTTCCTCCCAAGCCTTCTCCTTCTCCTTCGAGGCGTTCAATAGATGACTC
This sequence comes from Laodelphax striatellus, assembly GCA_017141395.1. Classification (NCBI taxonomy): domain Eukaryota; kingdom Metazoa; phylum Arthropoda; class Insecta; order Hemiptera; family Delphacidae; genus Laodelphax; species Laodelphax striatellus. The sequence goes on from JADWYY010000023.1 coordinate 56,723, forward strand.
AAATCATCGAAGCATAGTGACACAGCGCGTTGCAGGGACGCATGTTCTCATGCACACCTTGAGGAGGCTGTAACAAAAACAAAACGTGCTATCAAATTTCCATTCAATATTGTTACAAATATAAATTAAAGGTGTAGTGCCATTAGAATAAACAGGAATACTGATATGAAATTTCCTAGTACTCAAATATTCATTTGTCAATAATTCATTGCATTGGTATGGTACACACTATAATCCGTGTCATGCTAATCGCGCAAAGGAACACTACCTGCAACTGCTGCTCTGGTAGTGAACGGCGAAAATTTCTTGCAATATTACAAAACTAAGGTTTACGAGATTCTGCACTTCCATAATATGCCAGTCAAAACCTTGAAGTGTTTTCCTTTAAAACAATACAAAATCCAGATCTTTATGCAAAATTTTGTTTCTTGAATAACTCGAAAACCGTTGATATTACGAAAATTTCACAGGAATAACTTTTTTTAGTAAATTAAATTACAAATCGATTGAATTCTTATTTGTCAAGATTGGACCAATATTGACTGTGATATGGCAGCTTTAGTGATAGGTGACCTCTGGAGGTTACTTGCACCATTTTCTACTGTCTTTAAAATTCACGCAAAATAATCTAAGATCGCTTAAAAATAACATGCAAAGCAGACGGAGACTGTTGCATTGTTGTAGCAGACTTTAGCTGCAAGCCCAGGATACACTGCAACTAACCTCCAGCGGTCACCTATCACTAAAGCTGCCATATCTCAGTCAATATTGGTCCAATTTCAACAAATAAGGTTTAAATCGACTTGTAATCAAATTTACTAAAAAAAGTTATTCTTGTAAAATTTTCGTAATATCAACGGTTTCCGAGTTATTCAAGAAACAAAATTTTGAATGGCCGCCATTTTGTTTTATGGATTTGGAAAACTGTCATAATTTTTTTGTAGCTTTGTCCAGTTGTCATAAATGTTGGTGCAAAGTTTCAATTCCATATGTTTCACCATTATTGAGAGAAAAAATAATAAGTGAAAAAAACAAAGTGGCAGCTGTGTGAGTAACTAAGGACTTCTGGACAATTTAAATATGATATTTAGATATGGTTTCTACCCAGGAACAATGCCCTAGAGTATTGGTAGGGAGTTCTGAAACACCCTGTATGTATGCTATATCATTCTAATTATGTTATAATGGTATCATAAATGTCATTCATTCATATAATGACAATATGATGCAATTCAATCTCCTATCACGTATTTCTTTAATATAAACATGAATATAGTAAATAGATCGGCAATAGTTACATTACAGAGCGTTCTTCTTCATTTGTTTGTCGTTAAATTACAAAATTTCAAAAACCATACAAATACATTGTCGTGTAGTTCAAAAAGGAATGAACATTCCGAACATTCCTGCCAAATCTCATGTAATATTCTATCAACGCGTTTGGCCGTAAATGCGTAACATACAGACAGACAGACGAAAGAAAATCCGAGTCTCACGGTCGGTCAATTAGTGAGGCCGGTATTAGGCTATAATAGTTCTATATCACAATTTATATTATTATCACATATATGATAATTTGTTCTCTCTAGAACATACAAAAATATAACTATGATAGTTCAACTATTATAGTAGTTGGTCCATTGCACTGTAATATTTTTCATCACAGATGTTTGATAATGGATACATGATATAGAACTATTATAGTCTAATACCGGCCTAAGAAATTAAACTTACCTCAAGGAAATGTTTTCCATCGTCATTTTGTTGCTCAAATCATGTTGCAAACACATGTATGTGGCCAGCCCACAGTCTAGTGCTACTCTCAACTACTTGCTTCACAACTATTGTATTAACACCATTCACCAACAAATATTTCTGAAAATAAATACATTTAATATTAATTGACTCCAGTAAACGGGGGAAACATCAATGTTGAATAGAATAGTGAACAACAAATCAAAGCAAAATGAAACTATAAACACCAAGAGCCTAGATCACTCGATTAGTGCAATATCCACTTAATGCCATCTGCAAGTCTCCCGTGTTTCGGATAACACGTTAATCTATCGGTCGTTGGCTACACGCCAGAAATAGTCATTGAATTCATCTCTTATCTCATCAGCACCCTTTCGCACAAGCCTAGGGCTCATGAGGCCATCAATCTCGCAAAAAGATACATCTAAGCATAACACAATATATTATAATGAAATCATCTTTGTAAAACCATAATGCTGAGAGCACGATCCTCTTCAATAATACATCGATCATTTAGAATGGACAATCTATTATATTAAAAGAGTTTGGTGCCGTTTAGAGTAGAATTTGGAAAGTTTGTGAAGTTTGAGTGGACCGATTTTGATGCGGTTTGCGCAAAAGAAAGATGAAAGATTAAATTTCTGCAGGCTCTATTTTTTGTTTTCACGAGCAATCTTTTGAAATGGGAGAAAAATAATAAAAACCAAAAACCATTTGTTGGCATTAAAATGTACGGTGTGTAGGTTGTTAAATCCCTCATCGTACTTTCTTGGTAGACAGATGCCGTCAGCTGTCGCATGCAGATAGTCGAAATAGCACCTTTAAGAAAATCAAGTGAGCGGCGCAATGCGCTGCACGGGTGAACTCATAGAATATTATATTCTATAAAACATAGGAAATATTCTTCATATTCATTTAGAAAGAATATTTCCATGAACAACAATACAGTATTATTGAGTTGAACGATAATTTTTGAGAGACATTAAAATTTACAGTATGATAATGCTTGTCTGAAATATACCGATTATTGATATAATTGTAGCTGTAAACAAGATGTTATGTCAAAGTTAAAATATCATAGTAGATTTAAACAAAGCTAAGTCGATTATTTAAACAGTTTATTACGAATCAAGCAATTCATCATGGAAAATTACGTAGAATTATAGAAGAAGATAATATTACTGAACTTATTTCTGACTCACTGTATATCTAAGATTCAAATTCTTGAGCTGTTTTCTGGAAAATAATAATAAATAAATAAAAAATTATTTCATCACATCACACAGACAGCCTAATAAGAGAGCTACCTCCACATACCTTTCATTGAAAGTTGGCCTAGCAAGCTGCTTTCTCTGAATACTTTTAGCACTAAAACTATATACATAGAGATATACAGTAGAAAAATAGTTTCTAAAATCCACTACTGAAACACACGATTTACAGGCTCCGTATTTTTTATAGAATCAGCTATAATTCCTACAACATAACGTAAGAAGAAAATCATACTTGAGGTATCTTCATTTAAAAATAGCATTTAATCAATTTTTTGTTAACCTGCATTTAAAAAAATCCTAGGTTAGTAATTGAGCTTTTAAAATGTTTGTTATTGTACTAATTTATATAACGTAATATAAGATTATCTTATAACCTATAATACGTGCGATTCGCTCCTAAAATATCGTTTTACACGTGAGAAGTTGTATGGAAAAAGAAACCCTATTAGAGGAGATTCTCCTGTATAACGTGATTTATAAGTTTCATGTATTATCAGTATTATTCTACATTGGATACACTTATGAACTTGTATGAATTTCACTCAATATTGTTTATTATGGTATAATTATATAACATGGGATGTATAAGGTAAGAAAACAATGCATCCGAAAAGTACTGATTATTTAAAAAATTATAGATAGGCTATTACATAGAATATTGTGCAATGAGGAAAGGTGGGACCTACTCGTAAGGGTCTCCCCACCAATAAAAAGCCATACGATAAAAAAAGAATATAAAGTGAAACAACTTAAAATTCGAATAATATTGAGGCTTCATAAGCTAAGAATACAACTCCCGTATCAAGCGAGCAGCACTGTGCGGAACGACTTGATCCTGTCATCTATGTAATTTTATTCCACTCCCATTTAAACGCATGTTAAATCCTATATATTTCCAAGCAGCTTTGTCGTGAATGATACGAATTAAACAAAGAGTGTATCAAGTGAGCAGTTCTTCGCGGAACTCTCCTATCTTCCCAATGCTTTTTCGCTCGGTCTTCCAAAAGCATTCTAGTGCTAGATGATACGCAACGGGGAGCGCTGCAATGATTTTTTCAAAGAATCATTTAAAATAGTAAAACATGTGTGAATGAGTGAAATTATACATCAATCCGTTCAGAAAAACTTGAATTTTCGTTTAATTATCTTATTATTGAAAAATAGTTATTAGGTTTTAGTCACAGGCATCTTTTAAAAGTAAATTTAATCAATTTTTAAAGATTCCATCATTTTAAAACAAATTAACAAACTAACAATCCATTTTCTATAAATATATTATTTTCGATTTTCAGCTTATTATTCCTGTCATAAATTCTCGTACTTTTGATTAAGGCTATTATTAAACAGAAATTTATTTCCTTTAAACTGAAAAGATCTAGTAATAACTAAGATACATGGTCTAAGAACTAAACTCGACATTTGTGTGTCTATACGCTCTAAAATACGATAATTAATAGTCTATTTTTCATTTGATGGTTAGAAGAATTCTATTTTAAATTTTAATCTTCAATATAATCAGTTCTTCACGTTCGGTAGCAGTGTTTTCTCCATGGCAGTATATCTTCAATAATGGCAGACTACAATAATGTATCACAAAACTAAAATGTGATTCATTCTATTTAATCACCTGGATTGTAAATGAATTATTGCGTCATTACAACTTAATACAGCTTTCTACAATGTTTGAATTCAGAATGTATGATACACTCCATCCACTATACAGGGTAATTCAGAACTCCCTACCAATACTCTAGGGCATTGTTCCTGGGTTAAAACCATATTTGAATATCATATTTAAATTGTCCAGAAGTCCTTAGTTACTCACACAGCTGCCATTTTGTTTTTTCACTTATTATTTTTTATCTCAATAATGGTGGAACATATGGATTTGAAACTCTGCACCAACATTTATGACAACTAGACAAAGCTACAAAAAAATTATGACAATTTTTCAAATCCATAAAACAAAATGGCGGCCATTTAAATGTTTGTTTCTTGAATAACTCGAGAACCGTTGATATTACGAAAATTTTACAAGAATAACTTTTTTTAGTAAATTTAATTACAAATCGATTGAAACCTTATTTGTTGAGATTGAACCAATACTGACTGAGATATGGCAGCTTTAGTGATAGGTGACCGCTGGAGGCTGGTTGCAGTGTATCCTGGGCTTGCAGCTAAAGTCTGCTACAACAATGCAACAGTCTCCGTCTGCTTTGCATGTTATTTTTAAGCGATCTTAGATTATTTTGCGTGAATTTTAAAGACAGTAGAAAAGGGTGCAAGTAACCTCCAGAGGTCACCTATCACTAAAGCTGCCATATCACAGTCAATATTGGTCCAATCTTGACAAATAAAAATTCAATCGATTTGTAATTTAATTTACTAAAAAAAGTTATTCCTGTGAAATTTTCGTAATATCAACGGTTTTCGAGTTATTCAAGAAACAAAATTTTAAATGGCCGCCATTTTGTCTTATGGATTTGAAAAATTGTCATAATGTTTTTGTAGCTTTGTTCAGTTGTCATCAATGTTGGTGCGAAGTTTCAATTCCATATGTTTCACCATTATTGAGATAAAAAATAATGAGTGAAAAAAAGAAAATGGCAGCTGTGTGAGTAACTAAGGACTTCTGAACAATTTAAATATGATATTTGGATATGGTTTTTACCCAGGAACAATGCCTTAGAATATAATTGGTAGGGAGTTCTGAAACACCCTGTATAGATATTATATGGCTTCAAAATAACAGCCGGGTGTTTAGGGCCACTTTCTAAGTCGAGTCAACGTCAAATCAATACAGCTGTTTCCTCCAAATAGCTCGGCCAATTCCAACTTACTAATCTGAATCTATTTCAGATGTAATCCGAACTACTCACCTTCATGCGTTGGTTTGCACAGAGTTGGTGTTGTCACTGAAGCAATGAACATGAACACTATCATAGCGTGTAACACATTCCAATCAGGGTGGTGATGGCGCACATTTCTGTAAAAACAAGCGAGTATTCAATGCAATTTATTCCATAACGGAGTTGTTCACATCAGAAAGAAATAACAGGACTAGCAACCGTTTAGCTTGATTATCATGTGATAAATTGGGACAACAAAGTTCTGGACCGACGACTAAAGGACTATTACCACCCAGGCGTTATTGACACATGCGCAGAAAAAATGCGCCAATGACGCCTGACCAATCACAGAGCACTGACTTGAACGGACCGGAGACTGAACTGATGTGTGCGAATAGACCTTCAATCAATCATTTATTCAATAATATTACAAAGGAGAGTACAACAGGCTTATGTTATGCCCAAAGCTGATCCTCTTCCAATTCACAAAAACAGTACAAGTTCAGGTTATGTTTTATCTTACTAAATCATTGCAATTCATCTTTGAAAGCAGAATTCTAGAATTTTCAATCAAGTACCATGTACCAACTAAAGTTGCAAACAAAAACACCTTCATGTGGAATTGAAAATTTAACATGACAGTGTTGGTAAAAACAAATTATTGCTCCGATTTCATTTTCAAAACGTCGATTTGCGAGTCAATGAAGCCTAAATTTTCTTATTAAAGAATTAATTTTTCTAATAAGCCCAAAAAATAGGTGATTTGACTGCACACTGTACTTACTGGATTTTTCGTAGCAAATGTTTCTAGGACTGCATTGCATACACAGGCCGGCCGTTATGTGGAATATGGCGATTGCAATAGCATCACTTCAATGTAGACTGGAGACAGTCCGATGAAATGTACACTCCTACCTGCAAGCCTCGTTTTCACATAATTTAAAATTATCAAACTAAATAAAACGATTTTTCTATTGTTTCCATTCCATTCCCAAGAGATTATATCAATTTTGTTTTTGTGAAATGTGTAAGTGGTACTTTCTCTCATATTACCGTATCTACTGTTCCAAGTTTGAATTCAAAAACTTCAGAGTTCAAAGTTCAGATAACCAATGTTTTTGATCGACAATTATTGCAGGTTGAGGATTTCAAGGTCGAAAAAAATTATTGTATCGGTACATTCAATTTTCAACAATATTATTATTATGTCTTGGAGACTTCATTTATGAAGTATCAAAGAAGTCAAGTCAGTAAGCTAAAATGTATAGGTCTGTAAGGAACTCCTCTACGCTATAATAAGCTCTGTCAACCCTTGAACTGGCATAGCTCTTTAGAAGCTGTGATAGCTTATAGCATTTTCCACCAATATAATCTGGTTTCTGTTCAAATTATAACTTATTATTATGTTCTGAATTTTTGGATCCATGACGAACTGCGAAGTTAACACTATTGTTTCCACACTAGAATTGTGTTCTATTCATGTGTTCAATTCTAGTGTGGAAACAATAGTGTTACTATTATGTCTTACTGTATGACAAACGGCGCAATTTTGAGTATTGTATCCATGTACATCAAAATTTTGGTTTACACCACTAGTTTTTACATACAATATCGCTTCATACACATACAAGGATGGAACAGTCAGAAGGCCAAGTTTTTCAAATAAAGGCCTAGAAGAATTCATCCTATTTACTCTCACCATACACCTAAGTGTCTTTTTTTAAATTTTGAAGTCTGTTCAGATTTTGTTGGGATTAGTTACCCCATACCAAAATAGCATACGGCACCTAATATGTGAAAATATAAGGCCATGATACGCTGTCAAGAGTAGTTTTTTATCATTCAATCAGGCAAGCAATTAGGGAGATATTTGCGGTTGAACAACATCCATGAAAGACACAATTCTCTATGACCTACAAATTTCCATATAGAATTTACTACAATATTTAAATCTTCAATTTATTATTTTACTACCGTAGCGCCTTTGAACGGTGCTGATAATTTTCTCTTGAAAAAATCAAGACATGGACATCATAGATTTGAGCAACAAGTCTCCTCTAGGCTATTCGAGAATCTGCGCAAATCTATTAATTTCTCTCTAATACCCTCACCTCATACCCACATGTTACACTGTAACAATTACACTCCCCTGATTTCAGAAAAATCAATGAGTTATTGACAGATCAAACTGATTACTCACCTGTTTTTTCTACATGAGAGGTGTTGGGCTAGTATCGCTTCAATTTATTACAATCATAAACGTTTTCCTCTTTCAGTAGGTTACAACTTACACTCTTTAACCAATATTATTTGCCAACATGAATTGCTGTTGCTGGTTTAGCTTGATGACGCGACAATTGGACAGTAATTGAAGTTTTCAATTTGATAATGGGCAAACTGACAGTAAAGTGGTTGGTAAACACTTTTCTTACACAAGTGTTATTCTTTGAAAACTTGCAAAATAATCAGAGGGAAACAAAATTTGTGAATGAAATTCATAAACCCCCAAAAAAGGACATAAAATAAGGCTCTTCGACATAGTTATCTTCTAAAGGCGCTTACTATATTGTTTATGACATAAATATAAATTAATTTTAAATAGCTAAAAAAGAAAATAATCTTGATCAAAAAGTAAGGTTAGGATTTTTCTGAGCCATCTAGATCGTCAAGTGATTGAATTGAACAACAATTTGATGATATGATACCAAAGAGGACCAACGACACCTTGACACCTGGTCTACCATCTATGGATTCCAAATGACATTTTAGTCCATTTACACTGACGACATTCTGTCCAGTTTATATTCCTCCACTTTCCGACAATGTTTACCAACGATATAGTTTACCACATTCCTGAGTTGGACCAATATGTTGGCTGCATGCAACAATATCTTGATTGAATTATTCTTCCTCCACTTTCCGACAATGTGTTTCAACGTCAAATTGTACCACATTCCTGAGTTGGCCCAATATGTCGGCTGCTTGAAAGTGGACCACAATGTAGTTGGACCAAACTGTCGTTGGTAAAAATGTAGCCTCCTCAATTCGATTTGATGATAAAACACCTTCAACATAAAAAACATAGGCTATACATCATGATTTTTTGCAAAAAATGAAAAATTTTCAAAATCGCTCAAAATACCGTAAAAGATAGTACTTGAAGAGCTGAACAAGAATCTGTCAACAAAATGAAAAAATTCGCTTCCATTCAGGAGATATGAGCATTTGAAAATCGGAATTTTCCTCTCTCAGCTTTCCCTTGAGAGAAGAGACAGGTGTACTCTTCTCAGCTAAATATCTCTGCTTGTATAGTAGAGAAAAGTCTCATATTATGTGTGTACACTTGTTAGGTCATGCTCTATCCATAGCCCAAATATCAAGCAAATCTGAGAGATTTTCATTTTTTGGCTAAAAAAACGCATGATGAACATCATGATTTTTTGCAAGAAATGAAAAATTTTCAAAATCGCTCAAAATACCTTAAAGTATAGTACTTGAAGAGCTGAACAAGAATCTGTCAACAAAATGAAAAAAATTCGCTTCCGTTCAGGAGATATGAGCATTTGAAAATCGGAATTTTCCTCTCTCAGCTTTCCCTTGAGAGAAGAGACAGGTGTACTCTTCTCAGCTAAATATCTCTGCTTGTATAGTAGAGGAAAGTCTCATATTATGTGTGTACACTTGTTAGGTCATGCTCTATCCATAGCCCAAATATCAAGCAAATCTGAGAGATTTTCATTTTTTGGCTAAAAAACGCATGATGTATACATCATGATTTTTTGCAAAAAATGAAAAATTTTCAAAATCGCTCAAAATACCGTAAAAGATAGTACTTGAAGAGCTGAACAAGAATCTGTCAACAAAATGAAAAAATTCGCTTCCGTTCAGGAGATATGAGCATTTGAAAATCGGAATTTTCCTCTCTCAGCTTTCCCTTGAGAGAAGAGACAGGTGTACTCTTCTCAGCTAAATATCTCTGCTTGTATAGTAGAGAAAAGTCTCATATTATGTGTGTACACTTGTTAGGTCATGCTCTATCCATAGCCCAAATATCAAGCAAATCTGAGAGATTTTCATTTTTTGGCTAAAAAAACGCATGATGTATACATCATGATTTTTTGCAAAAAATGAAAATTTTCAAAATCGCTCAAAATACCGTAAAAGATAGTACTTGAAGAGCTGAACAAGAATCTGTCAACAAAATGAAAAAATTCGCTTCCGTTCAGGAGATATGAGCATTTGAAAATCGGAATTTTCCTCTCTCAGCTTTCCCTTGAGAGAAGAGACAGGTGTACTCTTCTCAGCTAAATATCTCTGCTTGTATAGTAGAGAAAAGTCTCATATTATGTGTGTACACTTGTTAGGTCATGCTCTATCCATAGCCCAAATATCAAGCAAATCTGAGAGATTTTCATTTTTTGGCTAAAAAAACGCATGATGTATACATCATGATTTTTTGCAAAAAAAGAAAAATTTTCAAAATCGCTCAAAATACCGTAAAAGATAGTACTTGAAGAGCTGAACAAGAATCTGTCAACAAAATGAAAAAATTCGCTTCCGTTCAGGAGATATGAGCATTTGAAAATCGGAATTTTCCTCTCTCAGCTTTCCCTTGAGAGAAGAGACAGGTGTACTCTTCTCAGCTAAATATCTCTGCTTGTATAGCAGAGAAAAGTCTCATATTATGTGTGTACACTTGTTAGGTCATGCTCTATCCATAGCCCAAATATCAAGCAAATCTGAGAGATTTTCATTTTTCGGCTAAAAAAACGTATGATGTATACATCATGATTTTTTGCAAAAAATGAAAAATTTTCAAAATCGCTCAAAATACCGTAAAAGATAGTACTTGAAGAGCTGAACAAGAATCTGTCAACAAAATGAAAAATTCGCTTCCGTTCAGGAGATATGAGCATTTGAAAATCGGAATTTTCCTCTCTCAGCTTTCCCTTGAGAGAAGAGACAGGTGTACTCTTCTCAGCTAAATATCTCTGCTTGTATAGTAGAAAAAAGTCTCATATTATGTGTGTACACTTGTTAGGTCATGCTCTATCCATAGCCCAAATATCAAGCAAATCTGAGAGATTTTCATTTTTTGGCTAAAAAAACGCATGATGTATACATCATGATTTTTTGCAAAAAATGAAAAATTTTCAAAATCGCTCAAAATACCGTAAAAGATAGTACTTGAAGAGCTGAACAAGAATCTGTCAACAAAATGAAAAAATTCGCTTCCGTTCAGGAGATATGAGCATTTGAAAATCGGAATTTTCCTCTCTCAGCTTTCCCTTGAGAGAAGAGACAGGTGTACTCTTCTCAGCTAAATATCTCTGCTTGTATAGTAGAGGAAAGTCTCATATTATGTGTGTACACTTGTTAGGTCATGCTCTATCCATAGCCCAAATATCAAGCAAATCTGAGAGATTTTCATTTTTTGGCTAAAAAAACGCATGATGTATATATACATCATGATTTTTTGCAAAAAATGAAAAATTTTCAAAATCGCTCAAAATACCGTAAAAGATAGTACTTGAAGAGCTGAACAAGAATCTGTCAACAAAATGGAAAAATTCGCTTCCGTTCAGGAGATATGAGCATTTGAAAATCGGAATTTTCCTCTCTCAGCTTTCCCTTGAGAGAAGAGACAGGTGTACTCTTCTCAGCTAAATATCTCTGCTTGTATAGTAGAGAAAAGTCTCATATTATGTGTGTACACTTGTTAGGTCATGCTCTATCCATAGCCCAAATATCAAGCAAATCTGAGAGATTTTCATTTTTTGGCTAAAAAAACGCATGATGTATACATCATGATTTTTTGCAAAAAATGAAAAATTTTCAAAATCGCTCAAAATACCGTAAAAGATAGTACTTGAAGAGCTGAACAAGAATCTGTCAACAAAATGAAAAAATTCGCTTCCGTTCAGGAGATATGAGCATTTGAAAATCGGAATTTTCCTCTCTCAGCTTTCCCTTGAGAGAAGAGACAGGTGTACTCTTCTCAGCTAAATATCTCTGCTTGTATAGTAGAGAAAAGACTCATATTATGTATGTACACTTGTTAGGTCATGCTCTATCCATAGCCCAAATATCAAGCAAATCTGAGAGATTTTCATTTTTTGGCTAAAAAAACGCATGATGTATACATCATGATTTTTTGCAAAAAATGAAAAATTTTCAAAATCGCTCAAAATACCGTAAAAGATAGTACTTGAAGAGCTGAACAAGAATCTGTCAACAAAATGAAAAAATTCGCTTCCGTTCAGGAGATATGAGCATTTGAAAATCGGAATTTTCCTCTCTCAGCTTTCCCTTGAGAGAAGAGACAGGTGTACTCTTCTCAGCTAAATATCTCTGCTTGTATAGTAGAGAAAAGTCTCATATTATGTGTGTACACTTGTTAGGTCATGCTCTATCCATAGCCCAAATATCAAGCAAATCTGAGAGATTTTCATTTTTTGGCTAAAAAAACGCATGATGTATACATCATGATTTTTTGCAAAAAATGAAAAATTTTCAAAATCGCTCAAAATACCGTAAAAGATAGTACTTGAAGAGCTGAACAAGAATCTGTCAACAAAATGAAAAAATTCGCTTCCGTTCAGGAGATATGAGCATTTGAAAATCGGAATTTTCCTCTCTCAGCTTTCCCTTGAGAGAAGAGACAGGTGTACTCTTCTCAGCTAAATATCTCTGCTTGTATAGTAGAGAAAAGTCTCATATTATGTGTGTACACTTGTTAGGTCATGCTCTATCCATAGCCCAAATATCAAGCAAATCTGAGAGATTTTCATTTTTTGGCTAAAAAAACGCATGATGTATGAAAAATTTTCAAAATCGCTCAAAATACCGTAAAAGATAGTACTTGAAGAGCTGAACAAGAATCTGTCAACAAAATGAAAAAATTCGCTTCCGTTCAGGAGATATGAGCATTTGAAAATCGGAATTTTCCTCTCTCAGCTTTCCCTTGAGAGAAGAGACAGGTGTACTCTTCTCAGCTAAATATCTCTGCTTGTATAGTAGAGAAAAGACTCATATTATGTGTGTACACTTGTTAGGTCATGCTCTATCCATAGCCCAAATATCAAGCAAATCTGAGAGATTTTCATTTTTTGGCTAAAAAAACGCATGATGTATACATCATGATTTTTTGCAAAAAATGAAAAATTTTCAAAATCGCTCAAAATACCGTAAAAGATAGTACTTGAAGAGCTGAACAAGAATCTGTCAACAAAATGAAAAAATTCGCTTCCGTTCAGGAGATATGAGCATTTGAAAATCGGAATTTTCCTCTCTCAGCTTTCCCTTGAGAGAAGAGACAGGTGTACTCTTCTCAGCTAAATATCTCTGCTTGTATAGTAGAGAAAAGACTCATATTATGTGTGTACACTTGTTAGGTCATGCTCTATCCATAGCCCAAATATCAAGCAAATCTGAGAGATTTTCATTTTTTGGCTAAAAAAACGCATGATGTATACATCATGATTTTTTGCAAAAAATGAAAAATTTTCAAAATCGCTCAAAATACCGTAAAAGATAGTACTTGAAGAGCTGAACAAGAATCTGTCAACAAAATGAAAAAATTCGCTTCCGTTCAGGAGATATGAGCATTTGAAAATCGGAATTTTCCTCTCTCAGCTTTCCCTTGAGAGAAGAGACAGGTGTACTCTTCTCAGCTAAATATCTCTGCTTGTATAGTAGAGAAAAGACTCATATTATGTGTGTACACTTGTTAGGTCATGCTCTATCCATAGCCCAAATATCAAGCAAATCTGAGAGATTTTCATTTTTTGGCTAATAAACGCATGATGTATACATCATGATTTTTTGCAAAAAATGAAAAATTTTCAAAATCGCTCAAAATACCGTAAAAGATAGTACTTGAAGAGCTGAACAAGAATCTGTCAACAAAATAAAAAATTCGCTTCCGTTCAGGAGATATGAGCATTTGAAAATCGGAATTTTCCTCTCTCAGCTTTCCCTTGAGAGAAGAGACAGGTGTACTCTTCTCAGCTAAATATCTCTGCTTGTATAGTAGAGAAAAGACTCATATTATGTATGTACACTTGTTAGGTCATGCTCTATCCATAGCCCAAATATCAAGCAAATCTGAGAGATTTTCATTTTTTGGCTAAAAAAACGCATGATGTATACATCATGATTTTTTGCAAAAAATGAAAAATTTTCAAAATCGCTCAAAATACCGTAAAAGATAGTACTTGAAGAGCTGAACAAGAATCTGACAACAAAATAAAAAAATTCGCTTCCGTTCAGGAGATATGAGCATTTGAAAATCAGAATTTTCCTCTCTCAGCTTTCCCTAGAGAGAAGAGACAGGTGTACTCTTCTCAGCTAAATATCTCTGCTTGTATAGTAGAGAAAAGACTCATATTATGTATGTACACTTGTTAGGTCATGCTCTATCCATAGCCCAAATATCAAGCAAATCTGAGAGATTTTCAATTTTGGCTAAAAAAACGCATGATGTATACATCATGATTTTTTGCAAAAAATGAAAAATTTTCAAAATCGCTCAAAATACCGTAAAAGATAGTACTTGAAGAGCTGAACAAGAATCTGTCAACAAAATGAAAAATTCGCTTCCGTTCAGGAGATATGAGCATTTGAAAATCGGAATTTTCCTCTCTCAGCTTTCCCTTGAGAGAAGAGACAGGTGTACTCTTCTCAGCTAAATATCTCTGCTTGTATAGTAGAGAAAAGACTCATATTATGTATGTACACTTGTTAGGTCATGCTCTATCCATAGCCCAAATATCAAGCAAATCTGAGAGATTTTCATTTTTTGGCTAAAAAAACGCATGATGTATACATCATGATTTTTTGCAAAAAATGAAAAATTTTCAAAATCGCTCAAAATACCGTAAAAGATAGTACTTGAAGAGCTGAACAAGAATCTGTCAACAAAATGAAAAATTCGCTTCCGTTCAGGAGATATGAGCATTTGAAAATCGGAATTTTCCTCTCTCAGCTTTCCCTTGAGAGAAGAGACAGGTGTACTCTTCTCAGCTAAATATCTCTGCTTGTATAGTAGAGAAAAGACTCATATTATGTATGTACACTTGTTAGGTCATGCTCTATCCATAGCCCAAATATCAAGCAAATCTGAGAGATTTTCATTTTTTGGCTAAAAAAACGCATGATGTATACATCATGATTTTTTGCAAAAAATGAAAAATTTTCAAAATCGCTCAAAATACCGTAAAAGATAGTACTTGAAGAGCTGAACAAGAATCTGTCAACAAAATCGAAAAATTCGCTTCCGTTCAGGAGATATGAGCATTTGAAAATCGGAATTTTCCTCTCTCAGCTTTCCCTTGAGAGAAGAGACAGGTGTACTCTTCTCAGCTAAATATCTCTGCTTGTATAGTAGAGAAAAGACTCATATTATGTATGTACACTTGTTAGGTCATGCTCTATCCATAGCCCAAATATCAAGCAAATCTGAGAGATTTTCAATTTTGGCTGAAAAAACGCATGATGCAAAAAATGAAAAATTTTCAAAATCGCTCAAAATACCGTAAAAGATAGTACTTGAAGAGCTGAACAAGAATCTGTCAACAAAATAAAAAAATTCGCTTCCGTTCAGGAGATATGAGCATTTGAAAATCGGAATTTTCCTCTCTCAGCTTTCCCTAGAGAGAAGAGACAGGTGTACTCTTCTCAGCTAAATATCTCTGCTTGTATAGTAGAGAAAAGACTCATATTATGTATGTACACTTGTTAGGTCATGCTCTATCCATAGCCCAAATATCAAGCAAATCTGAGAGATTTTCATTTTTTGGCTAAAAAAACGCATGATGTATACATCATGATTTTTTGCAAAAAATGAAAAATTTTCAAAATCGCTCAAAATACCGTAAAAGATAGTACTTGAAGAGCTGAACAAGAATCTGTCAACAAAATGAAAAAATTCGCTTCCGTTCAGGAGATATGAGCATTTGAAAATCGGAATTTTCCTCTCTCAGCTTTCCCTTGAGAGAAGAGACAGGTGTACTCTTCTCAGCTAAATATCTCTGCTTGTATAGTAGAGAAAAGACTCATATTATGTATGTACACTTGTTAGGTCATGCTCTATCCATAGCCCAAATATCAAGCAAATCTGAGAGATTTTCATTTTTTGGCTAAAAAAACGCATGATGTATACATCATGATTTTTTGCAAAAAATGAAAAATTTTCAAAATCGCTCAAAATACCGTAAAAGATAGTACTTGAAGAGCTGAACAAGAATCTGTCAACAAAATGAAAAAATTCGCTTCCGTTCAGGAGATATGAGCATTTGAAAATCGGAATTTTCCTCTCTCAGCTTTCCCTTGAGAGAAGAGACAGGTGTACTCTTCTCAGCTAAATATCTCTGCTTGTATAGTAGAGAAAAGACTCATATTATGTATGTACACTTGTTAGGTCATGCTCTATCCATAGCCCAAATATCAAGCAAATCTGAGAGATTTTCATTTTTTGGCTAAAAAAACGCATGATGTATACATCATGATTTTTTGCAAAAAATGAAAAATTTTCAAAATCGCTCAAAATACCGTAAAAGATAGTACTTGAAGAGCTGAACAAGAATCTGTCAACAAAATGAAAAAATTCGCTTCCGTTCAGGAGATATGAGCATTTGAAAATCGGAATTTTCCTCTCTCAGCTTTCCCTTGAGAGAAGAGACAGGTGTACTCTTCTCAGCTAAATATCTCTGCTTGTATAGTAGAGAAAAGACTCATATTATGTATGTACACTTGTTAGGTCATGCTCTATCCATAGCCCAAATATCAAGCAAATCTGAGAGATTTTCATTTTTTGGCTAAAAAAACGCATGATGTATACATCATGATTTTTTGCAAAAAATGAAAAATTTTCAAAATCGCTCAAAATACCGTAAAAGATAGTACTTGAAGAGCTGAACAAGAATCTGTCAACAAAATGAAAAAATTCGCTTCCGTTCAGGAGATATGAGCATTTGAAAATCGAATTTTCCTCTCTCAGCTTTCCCTTGAGAGAAGAGACAGGTGTACTCTTCTCAGCTAAATATCTCTGCTTGTATAGTAGAGAAAAGACTCATATTATGTATGTACACTTGTTAGGTCATGCTCTATCCATAGCCCAAATATCAAGCAAATCTGAGAGATTTTCATTTTTTGGCTAAAAAAACGCATGATGTATACATCATGATTTTTTGCAAAAAATGAAAAATTTTCAAAATCGCTCAAAATACCGTAAAAGATAGTACTTGAAGAGCTGAACAAGAATCTGTCAACAAAATGAAAAAATTCGCTTCCGTTCAGGAGATATGAGCATTTGAAAATCGGAATTTTCCTCTCTCAGCTTTCCCTTGAGAGAAGAGACAGGTGTACTCTTCTCAGCTAAATATCTCTGCTTGTATAGTAGAGAAAAGACTCATATTATGTGTACACTTGTTAGGTCATGCTCTATCCATAGCCCAAATATCAAGCAAATCTGAGAGATTTTCATTTTTTGGCTAAAAAAACGCATGATGTATACATCATGATTTTTTGCAAAAAATGAAAAATTTTCAAAATCGCTCAAAATACCGTAAAAGATAGTACTTGAAGAGCTGAACAAGAATCTGTCAACAAAATGAAAAAATTCGCTTCCGTTCAGGAGATATGAGCATTTGAAAATCGGAATTTTCCTCTCTCAGCTTTCCCTTGAGAGAAGAGACAGGTGTACTCTTCTCAGCTAAATATCTCTGCTTGTATAGTAGAGAAAAGACTCATATTATGTATGTACACTTGTTAGGTCATGCTCTATCCATAGCCCAAATATCAAGCAAATCTGAGAGATTTTCATTTTTTGGCTAAAATGTATACATCATGATTTTTTGCAAAAAATGAAAAATTTTCAAAATCGCTCAAAATACCGTAAAAGATAGTACTTGAAGAGCTGAACAAGAATCTGTCAACAAAATGAAAAAATTCGCTTCCGTTCAGGAGATATGAGCATTTGAAAATCGGAATTTTCCTCTCTCAGCTTTCCCTTGAGAGAAGAGACAGGTGTACTCTTCTCAGCTAAATATCTCTGCTTGTATAGTAGAGAAAAGACTCATATTATGTATGTACACTTGTTAGGTCATGCTCTATCCATAGCCCAAATATCAAGCAAATCTGAGAGATTTTCAATTTTGGCTAAAAAAACGCATGATGTATACATCATGATTTTTTGCCAGAAATGAAAAATTTTCAAAATCGCTCAAAATACCGTAAAAGATAGTACTTGAAGAGCTGAACAAGAATCTGTCAACAAAATAAAAAAATTCGCTTCCGTTCAGGAGATATGAGCATTAGAAAATCGGAATTTTCCTCTCTCAGCTTTCCCTTGAGAGAAGAGACAGGTGTACTCTTCTCAGCTAAATATCTCTGCTTGTAT
>JADWYY010000024.1:0-67000 GCA_017141395.1 Laodelphax striatellus
ACTTAACTTACCAGAAATTGAGAATAACAAGCAGAATATTCCTCACTCACCTTTGAAAAGTTGATAACTTTATATTTTCCATTAATTCACTCCGAACTATGTTAAAATAAACTTGAATATTGATGCCGAGTTTCACCAAGAATGGTCAAATATTTAACTATGTTCAATAACTTATCAACAGGTGAAAATTATTGCAAAAATTTGACCGTTAATTTTTCAGTTGCCACAAAAAATTATGCTGCATTGGTGCATTGCTATATAATAGCATCTTATTCAGCTGTTTATGTTCCCTATGAGAATACCAATCACTTGAAATTCATTATAAAAGATCAGCTGGAGTTTCCGTTCCTTTGCAACAACTTTTTTGTCTGATTTTATATTCTATTTAAACTTGCATTGTTTTCACTTTCCTACTCCAGTTGAGTAATTTATTGCTGTAGGACTTGCTATAGTAACGACTCCTACTATTACCAAATATTGCCGCTAGGTAGCGCTAGTCAAGTCTGTACTGTCCAAGGTACTGTCCAGCGACCACATAATACAAATTAATTTTGTTTAATGTGGTCGCTGGTACTGTCATTCATTGTTAGGGATTTGAAACTGAGTCATTGTGGACTAAACCATGTTATTTTTTGTTCTTTTGATTGACTGTCTTCTCCTTAGCCTACGGTTTTTCAATCTTACTGTAAAGCACAAATAAATTGATTGATATCTTAATAATTTATTTATTTATTGTTACATGTCGTAATTGGAAGCAACAGTGAATAATTTATCAATTTTGCTTCCATAACACAAAAAAAAATTACACTATATAACATAAGATCATTTTAAAGACAAAAAGTATATGAAATAAAATTAAAATGAAAAGATATTAATAACTACAAATTATAATGTTATTACAGACAAATGAAACATTACAACTGTTATCACAGATCGGGAAATTTAATTAAAAAATTAAAAATATTTTAATTAAAAATATTGAATTAAAAACATCCTTAGAAACAAAAGTAGCAAGATGAAGTAGGAAAAATCCAAGTAAATAAGTATTAATGTACAACATAGGTACCTTGAAAAAGTATTATGAAAGATATCAATGTAAATCCTTTCAATTATAATAATCTCCAATATTTGATTTAAAAAATATTATTCAAAATCCAATAGTTGACAATAGAAACTATTATTTACACATTTAGATAATCTGAAAAATTTCAAATGTCTATGGATATGGAGAATGGAGGTGCAGTGGTTTCAATATCAAAGTAAATAAGTGATTGGGCAATAACATACTCCTACCTTAGAAAAGTAAGATGGAAGATCTCCTGCATATCCTTTCAGTTGTTTTTAAATAGTTCTTATCAGAATATCCAATATTTGACTCATAAATATTATTATTAAAAATTCGGTAGTTTACATAGAGATTATTATTCAAAGCAATTAAATATCAAAGTATTAAGTAAGTGATTTATTATTAAAAATCTAGTAGTTTACATAGAAATTATTATTCAAAGTAATTACAGTAATATCAAAGTAATAAGTAAGTGATTGTAACAACCACTCTTACGAAAAATATAATAAAACGATATTCCATTATATTTTTCATAAATTACGTGATTTCCAATATTGGATTTGTCATTATATTTATGATGAATCTGGAAAATAATTCAAAAGTGTAAAATAATGCTCTGAAATAAAGTTTTGATGATTCAGTGAATTTAACTCTTATATCAAAGATAATAATCAATTAATTATACAACAAATCCAAGATAAGATGACGTTATTCAATTTTTTTTGTAAAGCATTTATAAGTTTTATGTCTCAAATCCACCTTTTCATACCCATCTATTCACAAATCATGTACTTAGATGACCTGGGAAACGTCTCTTTAGAAGTCGTCGCTCTACAAACTTAACATTGTACTCTTTTCAGTCAACTCTTCTTAAGGCCACTGACTCAGTACAGTACCTAATTCCAGCACACATGGATTTGCTACTCTTTTGGTTAAAATATGAGATCGTCAGCACACTGTGAGTGGCTGCGCTGCAAGTCTGCTGGTCTTTTGCTCGTAGGCTCTACCAAAGTGAGGAATAATAATCCTATTGAGCTGCCAGCTGTTATAACTTACACCTCTGCAAACCTCCTGCGGCGTACAGGGGCCTGGGCCCTTGGGGCCCGGGCTAGGGCCCAAATAATATTATTTTTATAAATGATTTTTCAACAAGGATATTTTGTCAGTGTATATTAGGTCATCTTTATAAAAGTTTTCTTATGAGCAATAGTTTTATTTCATGTGCAATTACACTTCCACAAAGTTTTAGTTTCAATAATCTACATATTGTTACTATTTGTAAAAATGAATTAATATGCATCAACAATTAAAAATGAGACGTATGCTTAAAATATCTGTCATTAATGGAGAGTTGTAATATAATTGACGGAAGAACGTGAATAGTTGCACAATTAATGTACAGGTCCGATGGTGAAGAAGCCTAAATATCGACATAATGAATTTTGTTTACAAATCATTGAATGGAAATGACAGACATCTGGTATCCCAGACCCAGATTATTATTTACACAATTTTCATATTGTTTGTTTGCCCATCGGGGAATTTCACTGATCATCCAATAGGACATAGTTCACCCAAGTTAGAGTCATGTCGAAGACAGTGGCGCAGCTAGAGTCATATGGGGCCCAGCCCCCGGAATCTGCTTTGAAATTTAATTTCCTAATGGTAAATGAAAAACTCATCTTCATATGATTTCAGCCATCGCAAGAAACTTTGGAATAAGAGTAGCAATCTAATAAGCCATTGAAAGCTTAAATCCGATCACTGTTGTATGAAGAAGCCAACATGCGCTGCATAGTAACAGAGAATACAGAGATTGTAGGTTGTTATTACAGCTGTGGAACAAATAACGCGCGAAACTAAATATTAATAATTTGTCATCTGAGGGGCCCCTTTGCAGAACTTTAAGGAGAAATAAACTACTAGGAACAAATAGAGACAGAATATTCCAGACCACTGACAGTGGCCATGAGTGTTCAGAAGGACTCGGCCACTGACAGTGGCCATACGATCTGAGCAACATTCTCTACAGAAATAAGAACAAGTTGTCAGAGAGAAGAAGCGCCACTCACAGGCCATGGGACTTCAGAGGAAAATGTGTTGAATGCTTCGAGCAAAGTACAGCCAGCCTTTAGCCACCTCTGTGCATGACTATGCTACCTACCGGTGATATTTGGTTACTCATCTTTTATAAATGAAGTCCCAGTCCTGGTCAAACGTTACGCTACCAAAGTGATTTAGGCATTTTAATGAGAAATTTCAAGAGTTCTTTTTCAGACTAAAAATTAGTGCAGGCCTCATTACTTAGAGTTTCGCTGATCTTAAACTAAATCAACATAACATATTATAGATAATATTAACTGAATTCGAATAATTCCATCTCAAAATTTCTGAATATTCCTGGAAATACTGAACGACTTTATCTGTTACTATTACCTTCAATTAATTTTGATAATGATCTGTGATTTGAATTGAGTGATTACTTATCTGTTTTTTAGTATGTTTCAGGTTGAGAAGATCCCCGCGATTGGCGTGGAGTTTAAATCAAATACTTTTAATTTCATCTCATTAAATCTTCCTACCTCTCAACATATTATTATATTAAGAATGAATTTGAGTTTTATAAAATCAACCTATCCACGACCAAATTTTTAGAATATTTTGTCTATGATTCAACATTCATGCTCAAAATAAAATTTTAAAGAGTTATGATCACACTAATCTCGAAGTTGCTCGACTTGAGATTGAATCAACCAAGTTTAACAAGCTTCCTTCCATTGTTACATTGTTCAACTTATTTTGATTTTTACATCTGATAAAATTTAACTGTACTTGAAATCTATTTTAATAGTATTTAATGGTAGATTCATTGAAGTTTTCATTAGTGAATAACAGTATTCTCCTATAATAATAGACTAGTAATGAGATGTTTTAAAAATACCAAGCTTCATCCTGCAGAGTTGGATGAATCAGTTGTGTTTTTAACCGTCCACCTTGAAATGGAGGAATATATGAATTGTAGGCCCAATAACAAACGAAATAGTCTCAAGTTCATAACGGCCTTTTGATTGAATTCGCTATTTTGAATAAGTCGTTATTCTTTGTAGGGAGACAAGTAGAGCAAAAACGTATGCCAAGAATTTATCAGGCGAGAATGGAAGCAGCCAGGCAGTATGAGACTGGATGAGATGAGGTGGCACGGGCCTCATTGACAGGAGGAGGAGTGTTGAGGAGAGAGCCGCCTCATCAAAGAGCCCTCCCACATTGACCCTGAACAAGTAGAGTGGCTTTTCAATTCAATTTCAATTACCCCTTTATTTGCCATAATCTCACATGCACAATTAAAAGTTAATCAGTTATATCACCAGTCCGTCCAGTTCAGCACGTTCTATGCATGCGTCAGTTAATATGATGGACATATTACAGTAGGGCAACGATCGCATTGACGCATGCGTTGAACGAGCGAAACTGAGAGGGCCGGAAGTGATTATACTCTGACAAAAATGCTTTAGGATTGGAGACCCGTCATTGGCCTTAGTAGTGGACCGCTCTAGGCTAATAATTAATTGTCTGTTGATTTTCTTAAAGGTCATCTTCTGAGCAGACTAACTTGACTTTTATGTATTCTAAAAAGTTGGCTACCTTCTTTCAGTGATTACGGATCACCCTTTACTGAAAAGACCGGTATTATCACAGTGTGGTCATTGTATGTTTCGCTTTTTGGCTTGGCTAGCTCCTCGACTAAATCCACCATACTGCCACCCTTGTACAGGATTTGCATTTGCAAAAAGATGTTTCGAAACTTTTGTTATGGAATCTTTCAAACCAATGGCCATAATTGTGATTATCCAGGCACGGTAACTTGTAGTACCTAATTGAATTCAGAATGTATTTATTTCTCGCCCAGGAGTGATAAAGATGAGAGTGGAGATGAGCTCAAATTGGATTGTCGTTTTTCTTACAGATGGAGAAGGCGGGCAATAGTCTTTGGCCGGATGGGCAAAAAGCCCTTATATGCCGGCCCGTGTGGTGAGAGACTAAGCAACAGGGCAAAGCCACCGAAAAGTCCGCGTACACAATTATCTGTTGGTAATTTATTCATTAATTTATCTACTCGTAAACGGAGCTGGCAACCGGGGAAAGTCATCGGGTAAAAAGCAGCATAGCGATATTCATTTAATTCTGACAAGCAGCATTAGATAGAGATATTATTTCTTCGCTGTCGTACTCTACGGTCATCAGCAACGTCAAAAAAAAATAACTGTCTATCTATTCATTCATCTGTCTGTCTAAGCGTCAAAATTGAATGAATCTAATTACGCGAACAGATTAACAGGTACGGTACAGGCACCAGAGGATGATTCAAGCCTCATTAAGCTTTCGATCAGTGGTACGTTATTGTGGATCAAGAGCTCGATCTTCTCTATCTTTTACTATGAGATTAAACTCAGCAATTTCATGTCTCTTTGTCTCAAAGTTTGTACCGCAAACCTTATCTTTATTCCATTGTATGTTTATCTCCACCCTTGTAGTTCTAATATTATCGGATAGCTAATTATTTCATAGCATCCAATTTCCAAAGGCATGCACATCAGATTGGAAGTGGGATACTCTCAAGTGTGATTTTAATTCATGCATGCCATGAATAATCGCATGTCATGGAAGAATTAGCGGTCTGATAATATTGAAACTATAAAGAATTGGGGTACATATACAACAGCTTCCATAAGATAAACATGCCATAGGACAGCCCATAAGGTGGTTCTACAAACATGCAGTTCTCGAGAAAAATTGCCTACGCTACATGAAAAGTTTATCGATTTAATATTTGAGAGATGGAGAAATCGAACTCTTGATCTGCAATCACTTGGTGCAATCAGCTGGCTCAGAACTTTGAATAGACAGAGAACACTACCTTCTATTCTAATTACCTTGGATCGACGATTTCCACCTGCTATAGCTCCGGGGACGGGGGCGCATCGCCACCCCCCTTCGGTGTAGGGGTCGGCACGTCCCTGACCACCTAAACCAGTATTATATTTTATAATCATTATTCATAATAAATTTATTAGAAGCATCATTATTATTATATAAATTAACGATACAACTCTATGCGATTCAACTTGTGTAACCTAATTATTGTTTTGTTTCTTCAGTGTGGTGCGAACGGTGTCATACGTCAATTTTATCACCTAATATGGCTCGGGGATCGCCGCACCAAGCGCTGGCTGGGGGCGTCAGCCATCGCCCCTTCGGTGTAGGGGGTCGGCCGTCCCCTGACATCCTAAAACAACACATCAGAGCTGTGAGTAGATTATACATTAATTAATTATTCATTCACTAACTATAGTAGTTCTGCGAACAGTAGACCTCACGCAGTTATCTAAACTCATGTAGGCTACTCAGCTCATTAATTTTGTACAAAATATATCCTAACAATCGGGCATTCAGCAAAATTGAAAATGAAAATAATGTTGCATGCCACACCAATCTCAGCTGGCAATGAAGTTTTGCAAATAGAATCAATGCAATTCAAGGTTTTCTAACTCTAGTTTGTCTGAAATTCCTTACTTCAAATTAGTTTAGTTTGTCATAGAAATGTCAGGGTATGTTGATATCCTGATTTATCAACTTGTTGAATTGCCAGCTCATTTAACGGACGGCTGTGCAACTGGCCGTTATAATAGAGTTTCCTTTTAATTATTTATCTCTCAGCAGCAAAACTTACTCCATCAAAGTTGAATAGGCTAAATGAAGAATTTCTCGAAAAAACTCCTCTTCATTAGGACTGTACAATTCGCTCCATTGAATGTGTGATATTTTTTTCACATTCATAATCTAAAGTACATTGGAATATTTTTTCATCTTATTTCTAATCTTGAGATATCTAGCCTATATTGGTTTCAGGGTATTGAGTGTTTCATTAACTATGGAATGAGCATCTATCCCTATGTCCACACTTGGTCGATTTTTGTGTGCTGCAACATGAGGTCAATGCTCAAGCATATGCAGCATGCTTGAGTCGCTGACAAAATCGACCGAGTTCGGACATGAGGAATGAGATTACCTACCACTTTTCCCCATTGTATTCAGATCTATTATTTGTATTTTCTTGAAATGTGTGTCAATGAATGAAATGTTTTTTTTTTGTAGCATAAGAATGCAGCAATAAACAGAAAGGCGGCAAGAGTGCCACCCCCCAGGAGCCGCCTGCGAGAAGTTTATGAACGGGGGGTGGCGGAGGCGGAGCAAGAAGTATTGGCTGTCTTCGCCGCTTTGTAAAAGCCGCTACAGTAAGTCATTCATTTCTATTTCTTTTAATTCAGATCTGTCTTCATTGAGATCCTTTCCTACTCTAACTATTCACACCCTTCCTAATCGGATTCGAAGTAGACTTGACTACAAGCCAAAGCTATTTTGAATTACAATAATCCAAATTTAATGAAGACTGAGCATTGTTTAATTTTTATTGTTTGAATGATGTCAATCCCAGAGGATTGAAATTGGGAATTTTGCTGGAAACTGATGCGTGGTACAATGATCTACCCCCGAAAATCTGTAAATTTTGAGAGATATCTTGATTGATCTGTCATAAAATAGAGTCTATTTCAGCTGACGGTCTTGGATCAAACCGTTTAGTTTAGTGCATACTTTTATAAACTCATTCCTGATGCACATACACACTTTCATTTTCATACCTATCTATCCTACTTTATTTTCAACGCTATAATTCAACTTTCAAAGTCGATAAAAACATTATTTGGGTCATTTGCACAACAACCCATTATATTTTTTTGCGATGATTCAATCACAAGCCAACCTTCCTTAAATAAAGTAGTTTCTACAAAATTCAGTTTATTTAAAAACCAATCTACTAATATTACAATGTATTTCCAATAAGATTTAGTCTCATCTTAACAATTGATACTTGAGAGAGAATTCAACAGGCTTTCGCCCAGATCTGTTCTTCTTCCAATATTTATGAAAATAATCGTAATGTAGGCTACACATCACATTCCGCACTGAAGCACTTGTTTTGAATCCAAATTATCTCTGTAAATTATTATAATTCGCAATCATTGTAAATGTGTTTGTGACATTGACAATGTGTTTTGTTTTCAGGTTGGAGCGGCAAAAAATCATCATCATCATCATCATCGTTATCAACATCATCATCAACAAGAGCAGCAGCAGGATCGTCTTCATCATCATCATCATCATCAGCATCACACAGCGGCAGCACCGGAAGGGTATTTTTAAGTTTATTTTTATTTATTTTTATTATAAGTTTTTAAATCGTGCAAACAAAGCAATCAACTGTCCTGACTTATAAATAAGAAAGACATAATTTCAAGTCCTATTTATAATAATTATTATTATTAATATTTAATTTCACCGCTCAACACAACAGTCCCTATATTTTGTGCTATTGCTCGCTGGCAGTTCCTGCTCCTGATTTTAGTTTCGATTAACATATTTTTCGACGTCGGTTATCTTAGGGATTAGAGAAAGGGTATGAAGTAGTAGAACAAATATTTTCAGTTAATCAAATCAGTTAATTTTACAAAATTTAGGCTTCTAAATGTCCAAAATCAGGGTATGTTCAAAATTGTTTGATAAAATAGACAATTTACACTCCAAAAAGGTAGATTATCAATTTGAAACCAAAATTTTTCAAGTGTATGATTCATATTATAATTTTAAAGAATTTACTTCTATAGGACGCCATTTCAATTTTTAACCATTTTGTTAGATTTGTAGGGAATAATCACAGACATGTTATCTTCATGAATATTTTGAGTTTGATTCATATTATGTATTTTGTGAGCTATTGAAGGAAATACTAATTGAGAAATTATATAAGAAAACTGCTATAATGGAATACAATCCTCAGGATTTCACATCATTTCAAGCTATAAAAATTAAACAATGCTTAGCCCTCATGAAATTTGGAGTATTGTAATTCAAAATATCTTTGGCTTGTAGTGCATTATTTTCTCTTTTAAATGAATAGTTGTCATTGAATATTCCTCTGAGAAATCACTTCCTGAAAAACTTTGTCCTCTTTCAGTTCTATTTTCATCCAAAACAAAAATACAAATTTTAATTTTGAACTAAAATCTTGGAAATTCAATGGCTATTACATACAGTAAATGAGGTCAGTGTGTGATTGAACTTAATATACATAAAACTAGTTTGAGTCTAGTCAGCATGATTTTATTACAAGGTATAAATACTGCCTGTAGCGGAACCGAATGAATCGAACAAGAAAAATCAATCAATAGATGTTCTACTCAACATCGCTTTGGAGTAATGCGCCACAGCTCTGTCAATAGTTGAAGAACCTGAAGAAAACCTTGAAGATTTTCCTGAGCGATTCGGAAATACGAAGATTATCTAATTGCAGCAAAATAACCAAAGCAAGACGAGCCTTGAAAGCCAATGGAAGTATTGGTGGAATAGCAAGATGGAAAAGGGTGGAGGAAATTGATAAGGATGAGCCAAGGCGATTCGACAATAAGAACCTAATAGAATTATTAGTTCAACAGACTCCTGATGAAATGGAAAGGCGCAGATGTACCACCATCAAAGCAGGTCAATCTTCTTCCCACTTATGAAGTACGACGCATCCCCTGTCACGACAATGAACAACATTATAGGGACGTCGGCATTGTAAATAACTTGTCATTTTACTCAAGTTGAACTTTTTCCGTTGCTGGTGTGACACTTCTCGCAAGTCATCAAGTTTCAGTGTTATTGTGATAATGTGGAATTATTAATTTTGTATCAGTGTTTACGAATAGAGTGCAGTGTACTGTGTGTTTGTATCAGTGTGGAATGATTCTCTGCAAATAGTGGTAGTTTTAAGAATGACTGTCAAATGTATCATTAGTCACATTGAATATTAGGTTAGGCATACACCGGTTAGTCAAGACAAGACAAGATTAGTCACGTTTAGTCAGTAATTCACATACTTTCTTATGAAGCAGCACCCACCGATGCAATGACTAATTGGTGTGTGTTGCTTCATAAGCAACTTTGTGAAGTACTGTGACTAAACGTGACTAATCTTGTCTTGTCTTGAATAACCGGTATACGCCTAGCCTAAGTGAATGATTCAAATTCGACTTCAAATATCACGGGTGGAAATTATTCCGGCTAAAACGACTGATGGTCAAAACTCCGTATGTTTTTCAATTCTAAAGAAGTAACACGTTATTCATTTCTCAGCTATATTAGTTTTCAAATTAACTTTGAAATTCTATACTTAGATTTCCATCAAATTAAGATTCCAGAAGCTCGATGCATTTTATCAAGCCACAGAGCTTGAAACTCCACAAGTTGAAGTCACTTTTTTCTATATCTTTTAACTATTTCATCTGGTTGATTTATGTTTGAACAGTAGGCTACTCATTTAATGAAAGAATTCAATATAATTTCACAATAATAATAGCCTACTGATCCTTCTAATCTCAATTATTTCTCATTTTTGCTGTTCCCCTATTTTATACCTTTAGTGAACTTTAATATCAAATTTGACTAATTTTCTTCAAAATCCATACTAGTATTGTATTTAATGATGTCTCTCCATACCTATCTCTTATAAGCTTCATATGGTCGTTTTCATTACTGATGGAAACTGTTTGGAAAAGTTCAAAGTTTTCCCACTTGGCCGTGGAATGAAACAGTGGAGTTTTGTAACTTGGATGAGTTCTCTCTTTTCAACTAAGTCCTTGAGTTCTGAGTACCGTCCCTAACTCGGCAGTTTGATAGAATACAGCAGGGTGCAGTGTCTCACTCTGATTGAAAATGTCGATGTATCGAATAAAAATATTGATACTACTGAATGAAAAGTATCGAAGTTTTTCATGCCGGTACCTATATGTTGTTCTCCTCATTGTTGTAACTTGTACTGCACCTTGAATGTTGAGATTGGTCTGCTGCTCTGATAAGATTTTAGCTCTGAGTTTGTCTTTTGCATCCTCAGTTAATGTTCACGATCGTTCTTAACGCCTGTACAGTCTGCTGAAGCTTCATTGTGAATCCCCAAATTTTATCATACTTTTCTTGCAGTTTTCCAAAGTTTTCGGCTTCGGCTTTTTCTTAAAGCTTGTATTGCTATCGTCGCAAAGGTTGCCGATATAAGTCGTTCCATCTTCCATAAGACGCAGTTGTTTTATCAGATAATTTCAGTGGCAATGCAACATTAGTGGGCCACTTGTTTAGAGGGCGGTGTTAGGAAGGGTCTGGGGTGGTGGGGGGCCGCCGCTGGTGACGTCACACAGTGGACTGAGTCCAGGCGCCGGCCGGCGTCGCTCTCTCATTCTGACTGCAAACCTCTCGAGGTGCAATCAGTCACTTAGTCGCGGCGCAAGGGCGGCCCGATCCCGCTACATACACATCAACTCAACTCCAGCCGATATTATTGCACCCACGTTCATCCTCGCATAGTGTCACAATCCTGACACTAGTTTGAGCATTGCTACTGTACGTTTTGCAGGTACTCATAGATATGACGAGAAATATTTTTTATTCCATCTTCATCCATCTGACATTCCATTCCCACCATCTTATCATTTCCATTCTATTCATCTTCCTTTGTCTATTTGCCTCACTTTTTCTCCATACCTTCAGTCTATACCTTTCCAACTATAGAGCTACTAAAATTTGGCAAACGAAAATTAAATTCTTTACTTAAAAATAAAATTATTTGGTTTGAGTTACTCTGAAAGATTCAAGAAGTTGTTTTTCCCTAATCTTATATTTAAAAATCCTGAATAACTTATAGTTTTTATGGAAAATCTTTAAATCCAATCAGTAATGAATTCTTCCCAAACATTCCCTGACATTATTCCGGCATTCATGTTACAATAATTGTTGAACTTCAATTCTGTATAGTTCAATGGCAACATTTTCTCACAAAAGTTCATCTAGCCAAATTTCTATTTTAATAAAAATGAATTAATAAATGATTCATGATGAAAAATCTATAAAATAAATCCATGAAATGAAAAATTAGTAAATAATAATGTATAACACTTATGATTTTTAAATAATTGTTTCAATAATAATTAAAAAAATCGTGCAATCATCTTTCTCAATCACTGAAGCCTCTCCAAGTATTTGTTCTAAGCTAACAGTTTTGGGATAGTTATCTTGTGTGTGGGGTTTATATTCCTAGTTTATATGTTTTGGTAGTAATTTTGGAGGATTTATCTTGCGTGTGATTTATATTCCTAGTTTATATGTTTTGGTAGTAATCTGGGAGAAGTTTTCTTGTTGCATGTTATTGAATGTTTAGTTGAACTGGTATTAAGGATGTTTCATGTCTTGTAGTACTAACAGGCTTCTAAGTGTGCCAGTTCATTTAGCCGCAAAAGAGCAACGAGTGAATAAAGCGTAGATCAAAGCATTGTAGCGCAGCTCAATCAGAGCTCATGCTGTGAAATAGTGGAAGACAGTTTAGCAGCAAGCGTTCACTATTTTGTAGTATGAGTGTCTGATTCACCTGCAAGTATATTTTCACCTACTGAGGTGCTATTTATACTATGCTATTTATCCTTTGATCCAACTGCTTATATCTCTCTGCTCTCAATCGTCTATCTGTTCCAGCATTCAAGTGATTGAGAAAAATGAGCTTTCTTTTTTTTAAAGGCACCGAATATTAGTTTCTCCACAAATAAATATTTATTCGTTCACAATAAACATGGAAGCATACAGAATCACTCTTTATATTTGCTATCTTATTCTTGAAAGATAATTTTGAAATAATTTATGAATGTGCAAATAA
Source organism: Laodelphax striatellus (assembly GCA_017141395.1). Taxonomy (NCBI): domain Eukaryota; kingdom Metazoa; phylum Arthropoda; class Insecta; order Hemiptera; family Delphacidae; genus Laodelphax; species Laodelphax striatellus. The sequence continues at coordinate 12,858 of JADWYY010000024.1, forward strand.
TAGCCAACTTTCAATCTTTTTCAATCAAATTCAAATTTATTCTCAATCCATTACAAACAAATACATGAGCATATTAACTAATCTAACAAACTAATTATTTTGAATTATCAAAGTATATTACTTTCGATTTAAATTACTTGAGTAAATTTTCAAATAATTGAAAAATTGATTAGTTTTGTAATCTTCAAAAAATAATCTTTGAATAACACTCTGTAAGACAATGCACAGTTTCCATGTTATCATATTGTGTATTTTATTCTCAATTCAATAAGTTAAACCCCACGTTTAATGCCTCTAATTAAATTTTAATAGCTCTTGTCACGATACAAATTCTGGCAACCAAATAAAGCCTCAATAAAATATTGTCAATGACCACTAAATGCTGGTATTATAATAGATAGCATAATTAACGGTAAGCTGACCTAATTTAGCAGTACTCAATATTGATAAAATAATGATAACAAGGAAGCAAGCTCCGACTCACCACCAAAAGTCTCTGACTCATATCACATTGTATATTTATTTGTATTCTTTGATGTTAATTTATGTAATTGAAAAATCCAAATATTGAAGATAGCCATAACCTTCATCCAAAATATCAAAACACACCACTGCCTATATGGATCATCTACTGAAAGATGTCAATGCCAATAAAATCATTGGAAAAATTATGATTCATCAATTATTTATAAAATGTATAAATACTTAATCCTCATATGTTAACTTGCTATTAAATAATGCATATTATTATTTGTACTCACCAAAAATATCATCCCAAGCCGGTGAAATAATGTATATACAGGTCTCATATCTTCGGTGGTTTCTGAACATAGCAATATATTTTGGAAATATTTGTTGTATATGAGATTATACTATTTTAGGAGTCAGTTATTTTATAGCATAAAATATTTGGATGTATATTAATTTAGCAATAAACTTTCAGTTCACCTTTTGAATTTGGCAGTGGAGTTGAAAAGTAAAGAATATTTTTAAAGGCATCTTCCAAAAATAAAAATAAAAATTGAAAGGATTTTAATGTCCTATATGTTATTCTGTATTATATATAATATATCGTATATTATTTAAATGGTTATTGTAGCTAAATGTTGGAACTACTTTGTGCATTGTACTGACGTCAAAAAACACGATATTAAATTGACCAATCACACAGCATTTCATTAAAAATTCTAGAATGTTCTATTGAAAAGTCTGTTTCCTTGAATTTTAGCAAGGGTAATTCTCTTCCGTTTGAGACTCCTTAGAGAGCAGTTGCTTTTGAGCACATGAGTGCAGTTTAATTATTTTCAAATGTAATCAGTTTCAATTTCAATTTAAATGTTTTCTAACTGTGATATATTGAGCTGTGGCAATATATAATTGTTTAAATTCATATAAAGTCGCGAAAATATTATAACCCATGGTCCAGAGCCAAGCAGTATCGTGAGATGACACACGGAATCCAATCTACCCCTGAGATGGCTGCCTAAACCAGGATACGGTAACCGACGTCAAAGCATCGTCAATACTGTGAGTGATCCGTTTTATTAATCCTTTGGCCAAAGGCGCGAAAAGCCTCTTTTAAAGTGAAATAGTGGGGAAAAATTATCATACTGCGTGAAGCATAGAAACATGAGCTCATGGTCTAGTAGTTAAGACTTTCATAATTTTAGAGATTTTGTAATATCTTATTTGCCAGGCAAAATACCCACACCCACGCTCTACCGAAGATATAAATTTTGTAACAAGCTATTTATTGTTATTAATAATTATTAACGAAACTTGTAAAATTCATTTAATTGTTCAAGTTGTGTGTTCTAAAGGAACAGGAGAATATACTCCAAGTTTTCACCTAATTACTGGGTTTTCTAGTCGTTCTTGTACCTGTCTTGGCAATCCCAATTGATACATTAAATTTATTTAATTTACGAAAATATCAGTATCCTGGATGAGCCCTTGCAAGGCCAAATTTTGACATGCCCAGTCACGTAAGGAGTATGCTTAGCCAAGTGTGTTACGTAAGTGGATTGAGATCTTGTCTTTGATGCGTGACTATAATCCATCACATAGCTCTCCCTTATCTTGTGACACATTTGACTATATTTGCTTGATCCTGACGTCACGGGACATACAACATAAAGATAATAGCGTTACACACCTGACCCACAACATAGTAATGTTACACATGGCACCATAACGTGGGGCTGTTACACAATATCGTTACACATGGCGCCCAACGTGGGGCCTGAGGGAGATATACAAAATTGGTTTATTGAACGCCAAAAATTGGAACTCAGAAATCACAGAGTTGATGGTTGAAAACTTTTTGAAATTGAAAATATACCTTATGGAATTGCCAAGCTTTAATAAAGTAATTAATTAATTTGAATATTGATTTCATTATTAAATTATTCCTGAGGAGACGTCGAGGAAGAGTATACTCAGATATATCGCCAACAATTTAAAGAGATATACGCACCTATTGCTATGAATCACACTCTGTGATCATTTGAATAATTATTTTAGGTAGCCTAACAAGAAAGCCAGCTTATTTAACCTTGAAATTAAAGCTTTAAAGGTACCAAAATATTATTAGTTTACCAAGAGCATTAAGGTCTTGGGGGCTTATTAATTTGTTAATTAATCTATTAATTTAAGCAAAATCCCCAGAATTGATCTCATAGGCAAGATATTAGGAGTATTAATTGTTTATTTATTGTTTATCTGTGATAGTGTGAAAATCCAGATTATTAATGAGCATTGAATATAGGGCTATTTATTAATAGTTACCATATATAAAATTTATTTACTGGTAATTACCAGACATCTATTGATTTAACTATCATTGCATGTTTATTTTGTGCATGTTTATTTGTAATAAGTCTTGGAAAATTTATTGTCTCACTGTATATATCACTTGTCACTTAATCCTTTTGGTCAACATTTCACTGCACTTGAGTCACTATCGCACTCGCGCCGCGCATTCATTTCCACGCCGCGCATACACCCTTCGCGCCACGCATCTATTTACACGCCGCGCCTACACCCTTCACGCCGCGTTCACACCATCGGACCACGACATCCTTGGATTTCACCACTAGCCCAGCTGTCCAAATCCTAACTCACCATCATGGAGAACCTCTCAGCCAACTCATCTGTATCCTACATAGAGCTGGGAGACAACAACACTCTGCGAGAAGCGACCACACCTAACCCCGAGGCAACAAACAACACTGACGAGACAGCGCCCAGGGAGCGAGACGCGGGAAGTATCGCTAGTGCCAACTTCGACCCTGAAAATCTTCGTCAGCTGTCTTCCACCCACCTGGAACCAGATGTCAGCCCAACAGAAGTGCCTCCACGTACGCCGTCACCTACCACTGTCAATCCTACTACACAACTCTCGCCAGATGAACTGAGTCCATTAACTTCCAGATTAATAAATGACACTCCAACCGATTTGGTCACCCTCCTGCTTAAACTAAATAACGACTTCAAGGATTCCCAAGAGAAACTGGGTAGTCAAATCAATAATCAAACGGAAAAAAATGGAGAAGATGGATAGGGAGTTGAAAGAGGACATGAAACAAATGAATAATCAAATAGAAAAAATGGATGGAGGATTGAGAGTAGAGATCAGAGACATCAGGGGAGAGATGAAAGATATGAGAAAGCAGTTAGATGACACTACTGTATGCCTCAACAAAGAATGGATGACATGCAGGTGAATTTGAGGAAGGAATTGAGTGAAGATTGGAGCAAGCATGCGATTGAACTGGAAAACAAGGTCATGCAAAACGTAAGTGAACACACTGATGGATTAAACAAAAAACTAGAAAATCTTGTAAAACAAACCAAAACCGACATACAACAGGCAGTAGAGAAACAGAAGACAGAGTGTGTCACCACCTGCAAGAATTTGGAAAAACAAATTAGAGATTCCACCCAGCCATTAGAAAAATCTGTACAGAAATTAACACTCAACTCAGCCTAACAAACACGTCTCTGAATACCACTCAAACCCAAGTTGAAAGTCTAGTAACCGAACATACATTAATTCACAATAGAGTTAAAGAAACCGAAAAGAATTAAACCAACACCAAATAACCATCACCCAACTAGACAGCGAGTTGCAAGATACTAAAATCGATTTAAATAGTAAAATAAAACAGACACACACCAAAGATATCACAGCTGGAAATGAATATGAGTAGAGTGAGAGAAGGAGGTGAGATAGTAGCAGTACCGAAACACAGAATGTGTCACAATTAATCAGTGGATTAGGAAAATTTGATAACACAAAATTCCACATGACACCTAAAGCGTTTGCAGAACAGCTAAAGTGGTACAGGACTTAGTTCCAATCAGTTGGCCTGTATGGAGATTCCGGCTATCCTCTCTTTTAATTGGGAACCTCTGCTCTTCCTTCATGGACGTGCACATGAATTCAACAGCCTAGAAGAATTTCTGAGAGCTTTCCTCGAGCAATATTGGAGCCTAGATAGACAACAAGAATTGTTATCAAAATAATATCCTCAATTTTGACGAAAGAAGTGGTCAGACATACACCGCATTCGTCTCACGTTTACGCTATCAAAATTCGCAGCTAGACAACCAGATTCCCGATATTACCTTAGCTCACATCGCACTTAAGAAGATGCCGTATCACATCCAACTAGCATTGGCCACCGCCTCCATTAAAAGTTTCAAAGACCTTGAAAACCACCTTCATTGTGTTCAAGCTGTCTCCACAAGCAATATACAGCATAATAATCATAGAAATAATAATAATTTTGTACAAACCAACCCGCCACCAAATCAATCAAGAAAATTCTAACACTGCTGACAATACAAATAATAATCCACAGGACTTTGAAATAGAGTCACCACCACCAAATAACAACTACCGAAACAAAAATGGGTTCAGAAGGAATCAAAATAATAACAATTTTAATAGAAATAAAGATCGTAGATACCATGATCAAGATAGATTCTATGATGGCCGAGATTACATGAACTCCAATAGAGACAACAACACAAGTAGTTCTAGAAACGAATCAAATAAATCACCATCACCAAATACCACTTTTAATACAGATAAAGATAATAACCCACCACCTTCTACTAGTACACCATCAAAAACAAATGGAAAATCAAATAATCCATCAGGAAAAAATTTCGGCAATAACCATCGCGCATGACTAGAAGGAGAAAACTTATAAGACTCTGACGGTTCAAATTCCGGCAGCCCAGAGCAAAGTTAAACGGCAGTTGAGCAAAATAAATAAGAGAGTGTATCACAACTCTCATCTTCACAGGAAACATGCTCGATATAAAAAGCCGACAGCTTTTGAGCATTATGCATGTTTTCATCCGCGGCACACTCGCTTCAAGCCCGCCCTAAAGCCAAGAGATTGTAAAAAACATGCTCAATATAAAAAGTCGACAGTTTTCGAGCATTCTGCATGTTTTCATCGGCGGCATACTCTCTTCAAGCCGGCCATAAAGTCAAGAGATTGTAAATTTGGACACCAAAACCTAACCTCTCTTGAGACGTTGATCAACTACCCACAACAAACCGGCCAACATAACCTAAATCGCCCACATCTGGTATACGAAAGGTTAATAAGAGCAGCTTCAGGACCCTGGAAATATTTCGTCTATTTGGTACGAGAACCTCGCCAACATTAAACCCTACTATAGAGAATGAACAATATCATTCCTAAGAACCACATGCTTCCGGTTTGGAGATAAACGAAAAAGTGATTTTTCTACAACAGGATTCAAACTAACAGGAGGCAGAAATCGTCCCAAGGATGTACTACGACGCCTGACCGTATTAATTACGCAAAATAAGTGATATTGAACTTTTTAGAAAAATACACAGTTCTGTTAATAAAATAAATTGATGGCCAACGATCATATTTTCTAATCAAACCAAATGGAATCCTAACGGTAAATTATTACCAACTTCAAATATTAGTGAAATTACCTTCTTTTCCAAGACTTACTATGTTATTATATCATATATTTGTTAGTATTAGTAAATATCTGAATTTTTGTTAGCTTCTACGAAGTCATACGTTATGCACATAACCAAAAACACATATGTTATGATGTCTACTTGTGTGCGTAGACGATATATTGTACACATACGATAGGCCAATGCCACACAAATCAAACAGCATGTATATATTCCATACTTCACAGCTGTGAAAGTTTATAATCAAATTATTATAATGTAGCCAGTATTATTAAGTAAATTTTGTTAAAACTAAGATTAACACATATTTTGATATTATTATTGAATGTTTATTTATTTGTAACCATAAGTGTTTGCATGGCAGTGAATTTTGAGTCAAGTGGTGAAACCACAGATTACGATTGAGCCCTAGGCTAATAACTTTGTCAATCGATAAAACAAGTCGGCACCCATTTAAGTTACCTGCTATTTCCTTCAGATCAGTTACCAGAGTTATTGTACATCTATCTATGTAAATTGTTTGAGAGCTTTATTTATGTCATTTATTGTCTAGCAGAACTTATGAGTTTGAATTGTATTGTATTTTCGAGTGTCATCTGAGATAACCTCACATACCTTTTTGTGCATCAGCGCTTGTAGAGATTCCTTCGGCACCTGGCATACTCTTTGGTTTGACATGTCGTCATCATAGTATTGTTTAGCCGCCAACTTTTGAATTCTCATATTGCTCTTTTAGATGTATTATCCTTGCTCTATTTTTCTCAGCTAAATGCTTGATTTTTGTGTAAATCACTGCCATGATTAGATGTTACGCTTCTGTAAATCTTATGAGTAGGTAGCGTAGAATATTTCCGTACCGAATTCGAGTCGGAAGGTAAGCTAACATGAGACAGTTGTGTTCACATATTTTTTAGAGCCTTCTTTATGTTATGTGAGATCTTAGAAAATTTGCCTCGTTCTCTTTGTATATTTATACAAGCTCGCTCTATCTGCAGCTTATTAAAAGCTTATTTATTCGCTCATTTATATAACTATAGGGGCTTCTGTCACGATACAAATTCTGGCAACCAAATAAAGCCTCAATAAAATATTGTCAATGACCACTAAATGCTGGTATTATAATAGATAGCATAATTAACGGTAAGCTGACCTAATTTAGCAGTACTCAATATTGATAAAATAATGATAACAAGGAAGCGAGCTCCGACTCACCACCAAAGTCTCTGACTCATATCACATTGTATATTTATTTGTATTCTTTGATGTTAATTTATGTAATTGAAAAATCCAAATATTGAAGATAGCCATAACCTTCATCCAAAAATATCAAAACACACCACTGCCTATATGGATCATCTACTGAAAGATGTCAATGCCAATAAAATCATTGGATAAATTATGATTCATCAATTATTTATAAAATGTATAAATACTTAATCCTCATATGTTAACTTGCTATTAAATAATGCATATTATTATTTGTACTCACCAAAATATCATCCCAAGCCGGTGAAATAATGTATATACAGGTCTCATATCTTCGGTGGTTTCACGAACATAGCAATATATTTTGGAAATATTTGTTGTATATGAGATTATACTATTTTAGGAGTCAGTTATTTTATAGCATAAAATATTTGGATGTATATTAATTTAGCAATAAACTTTCAGTTCACCTTTTGAATTTGGCAGTGGAGTTGAAAAGTAAAGAATATTTTTAAAGGCATCTTCCAAAAATAAAAATAAAAATTGAAAGGATTTTAATGTCCTATATGTTATTCTGTATTATATATAATATATCGTATATTATTTAAATGGTTATTGTAGCTAAATGTTGGAACTACTTTGTGCATTGTACTGACGTCAAAAAACACGATATTAAATTGACCAATCACAGCCCAGCATTTCATTAAAAATTCTAGAATGTTCTATTGAAAAGTCTGTTTCCTTGAATTTTAGCAAGGGTAATTCTCTTCCGTTTGAGACTCCTTAGAGAGCAGTTGCTTTTGAGCACATGAGTGCAGTTTAATTATTTTCAAATGTAATCAGTTTCAATTTCAATTTAAATGTTTTCTAACTGTGATATATTGAGCTGTGGCAATATATAATTGTTTAAATTCATATAAAGTCATGAAAATATTATAACCCATGGTCCAGAGCCAAGCAGTATCATTGAGATGACACACGGAATCAATCTACCCATGAGATGGCTGCCTAAACCAGGATACGGTAACCGACGTCAAAGCATCGTCAATACTGTGAGTGATCCGTTTATTAATCCTTTGGCCAAAGGCGCGAAAAGCCTCTTTTAAAGTGAAATAGTGGGAAAAATTATCATACTGCGTGAAGCATAGAAACATGAGCTCATGGTCTAGTAGTTAAGACTTTCATAATTTTAGAGATTTTGTAATATCTTATTGCCAGGCAAAATACCCACACCCACGCTCTACCGAAGATATAAATTTTGTAACAAGCTATTTATTGTTATTAATAATTATTAACGGAACTTGTAAAATTCATTTAATTGTTCAAGTTGTGTGTTCTAAAGGAACAGGAGAATATACTCCAAGTTTTTCACCTAATTACTGGGTTTTCTAGTCGTTCTTGTACCTGTCTTGGCAATCCCAATTGATACATTAAATTTATTTAATTTACGAAAATATCAGTATCCTGGATGAGCCCTTGCAAGGCCAAATTTTGACATGCCCAGTCACGTAAGGAGTATGCTTAGCCAAGTGTGTTACGTAAGTGGATTGAGATCTTGTCTTTGATGCGTGACTATAGTCCATCACTCAGCTCTCCCTTATACTGTGACACATTTGACTATATTTGCTTGATCCTGACGTCACGGGACATACAACATAAAGATAATAGCGTTACACACATGACCCACAACATAGTAATGTTACACATGGCACCATAACGTGGGGCTGTTACACAGTAATGTTACACTCTATAGTTGTTGACTCGTGTATTTTATCACTTTGAATTCCAATTTCGACCATTTTCATAGTCACCATAAACTTATAAAAATTTTTATATCAAAAATGAATTCATCTATCTAATCTTAGTACACAATGTCATAATTATCAATCTATTACACTCATCACAAACACCTCATTTATCACACTCATTCTATTTACTGAATCCCGAACCTCTATTTCTTTCTCTCTCCTTTCACTATTTTCTCCTTATTCTCCATCTATTCTTTAGTATTCTTCAACAATTTTTCTTCTCATTCTTATTTTTCATCATTCCTCCACCCATTCTTCTCATTTTATTCTCCTTCTCCTTGAATGGCTATTCAATCTTCACTATGTTTCTATTTATCTTCATCTTTTTCTTAAATTCAATTCCATCATGACCTCTTTTCTTAATTGCCTTGTAGAAATCTGTTGTGTGTGAAGTGAAGTTGTGGTAGCTCTTCATAATGAAGAAAAATACAAAGCCAAATTTATTAACAAATTGAATAGAGTAGTATGGGTCCATGGCATAACCTGTCACATTTTCTGCTGTGCTGGTTACTACGTAATAACCGAAGTTAGTACTTTTTGTCACTACCTTTTGTTAGTAGTCATCATTACAGCTGAGGATGTGGCGGGTTATGCCATGAAACCATGCTACTGTGTTTTCAATTTGTTTATAAATAGTGGCTTGACAACATCTTGGTATTTTCTTTTATACTCTTCTCTTCTCTCGTTCTCCCTTCCCCTTAGTAACTACTGTTACTACCAGTACCACTTTTACTTTTATTGTCATCTTCTTTCAATTTATCGTTTTCCAGCTTCTTCTTTACGCTCCTCCATTCTACTTATTCCTCATTTTCTCTTGCTTGTTTTCTCCAATTTTCCAATCATTCCTGTATTCTTCAAATTGATTCGATCCTCCCATCTTTGTTCTGCTTTAGTACGGTACCTTTCTTTTCTCTCATTCAATCCCTATGTCCACACTTGGTCGATTTGTGTGTGCTGCACAGCATGCGGCCGATGCTTGTGTCGCACACAAAATCAAGCAACAGTGGACATAGATAATCTACTACAGTTATTAGTTTCAATTCCTCATATCTCATACACCTTATTCATTATACTCATTCTTTTCACTGAATCCAAATTCTCCACTTCTTCTCCCTTCATTCATTCTATCTTTGAAAGTGTTCTTTCATTTTTCTTGCTTCTCCTTCGTCTACTATCCAATCTTCACCTTGTTTTCTATTCTTCTCCTCATCACTCCACTTTCTCTTCTCCTCCCATTTACTATCCAATTATTGTTTCTCTAGAATTCTTCTTGTTTTCCTTCAAATACAACAATTCAATAATCACCTGATTGTTCTTATCTTATTCTCTTTTCCACTCCTGCTTCACCAACTACCACAACTTCTACTTCTCTTCTGCTTATTTTCGTTTTGCTCTTTTGTTTGTCTAATTTTCCATCCATCGCTTTACTTCTTTCATTTTCCTTTCACTTTTATTTTCTACATCCATCCCTCTATTTTCATTTTTTATTTATTTCATATTCATTTTCAATTTCTATTCCTTCCATTATTTTTTATATTTCTCGTCATTGATATGAGTAGTTGCTTAAAGTGCAGTTTATAATGCGGATGCGCAAACGGTGTCTGTTTTGTGATACTATGGGAGAATGGTTGCAACAATGTCAGGCATTGGGTTGCGTCGATGCTGTGTGTGGGGGATTGCGTTGTCTGACCGCCCATGGCTCCAGTTTATGGTTTTCGTTGTCGTTTGTCGTCAATGGAAGCCATAACTAACACGTGACTGATTGTGTCCCGGGCTCTTTGCTCTTGGGATGATTGAGCAGCGTCTGTCTGCCCTGAGTCTCAGTTCACTTGGTGACGTCACTACGACTCTCTTAGTGAACTGCTACTTGTATTACAGGTACATGTACCTGTAATACAAGTAATGGTCACCAACCCTTCCTTCACCGCCGTACGGGCCCTCATAACACCGCCCTCGTGATAACAAGTGGTCCGGGGGGGTGGGGGGGTTAGTTTTAGGGTGAGATTTTTTTTAATGTTTGTCTATTGGGGAAAAATTTTATCATCTGATTATTAGGCCTAGGACATGTTCCAGTGTGAATTCTACCACATCCAGAACAGGATTTTTTATTTGTAGTCTCAAGACTATGTGAATTACCTGGTTCTAAATCGTCTCCTTTATTTACTTTTCTTTCTTCTTTGTGGACCTTGATCGCTTCGACATCGCTCACTATGTCATTAGAAGCTTCAATCAATTTAACGTTTTTCCTGCTACTTCGGCTGCTGTTTAAAAACTCAAGATCTCAATAATCGCTCTTGTAGCTCAACAAAAGTATTGTAGTTTCATCAATACTTTGCTTCCTTTTCGAAAGTTTGAAAATGTCCATAGTTACATTTTTCTTTGGCACACAATGCTTTCCTAAATTGTTTGATATATATTCTACACTTTCCGTTGCTAAGTCATCTTTGAATTATAGAGCTTCAGACCATCACTACCCAATATATTTTTCAATCTGACAAGCTGAACTGCTTTACTGTCTTTGTCTGCTTTTATTGCAACAAAATATATTCAGTGTACCTCTTGCAGTGGATCACTATCAGTATAACATGGTGCACCATTACTAATCTAGTCACAATTACCAAAAACTCAACGCCAAATGGTAACCAGCATTCATAAGAATAGGGTCGATAGAAAAACTTATTAGCAGAAAAAGATGATGAAGAGAGAAGAAAAGGAGGAAGAACCAAACAGAAAACAACAGAAAAGAGAAAAATATTGAAACGAGAAAATAAGAGAAGAGAAGAAATCCTGTTGGCTGTTGTTGTTGCTATTCCGCTACAAAATAATAGAGGCAATAATAAAAATGAAAAAATATTTGAAAAACCAAATATATGAAAACCATGAACGAACCAAATGACAGATAAAGATGGTGAGGGGGAGAAGAGTAGAAGGCAGGTTGAGGACAGCCAGTGCAGGGATATAAGAGGGAAGCACTGACCAGCTCGGGGTCCGGAGGGTCGCGTACCTCAGAGCTGCTACTATATATAGAAACAATCACTATCAGCCACAATTATAATTATCGATTTGGATGAGGAAATCTTCGTTCAGGTATTATATTGCACAAACCAAAAATACTCCAGCAGATGAGATGAATCTCGAATAATATTAAAGATGAAGCAAATAAACTGCTGCTGACCTTCAACAAGACGTGTCTTCTAAATAATCATCAAATTCCTCAAATTCACGCATTGTTTTCTCAACTCTGAACCTTCAGGCTCTACTCACACTCGCGATACTCAAGTTGCGAAGCGACTGGAGTCTCGGCGACTGGAATAACAAACATGTGTTTTCAAATGATGACGCTCACCATATTGTCTGAACGTCATAATTTAAAAACACATGTTTGTTATTCAATCGCTGAACTCAGTTGCTTCACGCGATTTCAATATCGCAAGTGTGTAATGTGCTTATTCTAAAGTATTCATTCATATGTATAATATAAAAACACAACTTCAACTTGTAACCTGTACTTGAGTTTTTTCAAAATTGAAAATAATATTAATTGTATTCAAAGTATTATTTTTTGATAACTACTTTTTGCCAAATTGTCATTTTAAGTGTTTGAGTAGAAATGTTCTTCATAAAAATTGAATATGAAAAGTTTAGCTTACATGAAAATTGAGTTTTCCTTCTATTAATGATGGTATGAGTAACACTTCATCTCGGAAACTTGTTACAATAATTATTATTTTTGAAAAAAATCTTTCAAAACAAACATGTCATGTATGTATTTTTTTTAATAAAGAGCACACACTTTTTTAGGGAAAGTGATTTCTTCGGAGGAATATTCAATTGAATGATAAATTCAAATTTATTTATTTCAATTTACAAACATATACAATAACAAAAGGTACTTCATTCAATCATTGAAATAAATTTATAAGACCCACATGGGCATGAAACCTGTGCGCGGGAATGAATGCAAAACAGTAAATAATTAATAATAACAGTAATACTAAGAATAATGAATAAATTATCTAAACTAATGCAATATATAAGATTTATATATCATTAAGAGTAAATTAAAACTTATCATTTCCTAATCAACATTGATAGAGTCTTGAAGATGACAATAAAATTAATTAAATTAAAAATTAAGGTTGTTTAAGGTTGAATAAGGACTTGAGTTATTTGCAGATTTTTAGAATTTTTATTGCTAAGGATGTAATATTCTGAGGATTGTATTCCATTTTTTTTCTTGTAAATTTCCATGATTATCTCTTTTCTTGTATCTTTATAATAATTTCATATATAAGCTATAGATTCATTAATAGTATCAAGCCTATTTCTAGGAATACAGGGTTTTATTAATGTTTACCTTACTTACTTTGGTCGATTCAATTAATTTCGACGATGTTGTTGCTGCTGCATACTGTAACTTAAATATATTCAAGTCCAGTAAATAAATATATTCATTATTTTAAATATATCCAATTCAAAGTATTTTTTCCAATAGAAGTTTTATTCTTATTATTTGATAAGTTGATTTAAACTATGTTGATTCTGTTGTTTTATTCAGCAAGCTTCTTTACTTCGATTTAAGCTAGTCACTTATCTCAAAGTTTGATCATTCATATTAATTTATAACTTGTTCAACTATTTCACACCCTTCAATAATCTCTGAAAAATTACCGGGATTGGGTTACAAACATCTGGTTAGCCAAGTTAAAGATCAAATAAGGAGCAGGAACTGCCAGCAAGTCATAGCACAATGGAATGGCTCATTGAAATTTTGTTTTGAAAAAAATGGTGAAAACTAAAAAAATATATAAAATTGAAAAATATATTATCATTATTATTAGATTTTTCTAATAATAGGAGTAGGCCAAACAAATAATAAAATATAGAAATTAAAAAAAACAAATTATCATTTTATTATATATTATGTATTGTTGTTGTTATTATTATCCGGTGGTGGCCACCAAAAAAATTATAAAATATAAAACTAAAAAAAAAATATTGTTTATAAGAATATTAGTATAAGTAGGTTAGTATATTAGTGTATCATATTATTTATTTAGTATTTATTTAATCATCATTATTATTAGATTTTTTAGGTGTAGGCCAAAAAAAAATATAAAATATAAAATTAAAAAAAATTATTATTATTCAATTTTTCTTTTTTTAGGTGTAGGCTCAAAAAAAATAATAAAATTTAAAAATTAAAAAAATATTACCATTTTTATTATATATGTTTTGTTGTTATTATTATCCGGTGGTGGCATCCAAAAAAATTATAAAATATAAAACTAAAAAAAAAAAATATTGTTTATAAGGATATTAGTATAAGTAGGTTAGTATATTAGTGTATCATATTATTTATTTAGTATTTATTTCATCATTATTATTAGATTTTTCTAGGTGTAGGCCAAAAAAAAAAAAAATATAAAATTAAAAAAAATATTATTATTATTCAATTTTTCTTTTATTAGGTGTAGGCCCAAAAAAATAATAAAATCTAAAAATTAAAAAAAAATATTACCATTTTTATTATATATGTTTTGTTGTTATTATTATCCGGTGGTGGCAACCAAAAAATTATAAAATATAAAACTAAAAAAAATATTATATTTTATGAGAATATTAGTATAAGTAGGTTAGGTGTAGGTGTAGGTTAGTAGTAGGTGTATATTAGTGTATCATATTATTTATTTAGTATTTATTTAATTATCATTATTATTAGATTTTTTAGGTGTAGGCCCCAAAAAATAAAAATACAAAATAAAAAAAAAAATATTATCATTATTATTCAATTTTTCTTTTTTAGGTGTAGGCCCCCAAAAATAATAAAATATAAAATTTAAAAATTTTTATCATTTTCATTATAATTATATGTTTTTGTTGTTATTATTATCCGGTGGTGGCCACCAAAAATTATAAAATATAAAACTAAAAATTATTATTGTTGATTAAAATATTAGTATGAGTAGGTTAGGATTTATTTAATTAGGTTAGGATATTATTTATTCAGTATTTATTTAATTATCATTATTTATGGATGAATTATTCCTCCAAACTGAGGATGGAAGAGTACAATGGGACAGTTGATTACGTTTTGTTTGCACATCAAAAAATTATTGTAGTTCTTTTTGTTTTATTTATCAAATTAGAAAGTTGTTATAGTTATTATAATTATAAGTCTTCATCTCCATTATTATTATTCTAGTAATTAAAAAATATTATTGTATATTAATATTGTAGATTTAATTGTATTGTAGATTAAAACTATGTATTTAATATTGTATTTATATTATGTATTATTATGATTGTATTTTATTGTAGATTAATATTATTGAGTGACAGTGTCATATTATGTCGGTAAGGGCCTGGTCGCATACGATTGTGGTTTGCTTTACTTTACTTCACTTCACTAACAAAGCTAATTTGGTTTACTTCACTTCACTTCATTTACTCACATTGTAAATCTATACAATTCGTATGGTATATAGTAAGTGAAGTGAATTGAAGCAAAACACAAACTAAGTAGCTCTTCTAGTGAAGTGAAGTAAAGTAAAGCAAACCACAATCGTATGTGACCAGGCCCTAAATGTCTTCTGCTGCCCATATACTACTCATTGGCCATCTGCCAATGTGCATTGTATAAATTAAAGTTAAAGATATTTTCAATAAATTGTGTAATTTATTATTTTTTGAGAATCACATGATTATTGTCTCAATGATAAGTAAAGCCCCAGTGGATGTGAATTCCCCTACTTTGTGATTTGAAATTATTAATGGCGCAGCAGAACAATGTGGTAACCCATTATGTAAAAAGTGTATGTCTTCCTTTGTGCACCTGTGCAGTTGTCAGCGCCTTATGCGCGCTCCGCTGTCTTGGAGTGACCCTTCTGGTCTTTGAGAAAAATATTGTAAAGCAATTTTATTTTCTATTTTGAAAAATCATTGTAGAGCTTTTCAAACATTGTGTAGTCAAACAAAGGTATGGTACTCAGGCAATGTACATGGTTGCACAAACGAACAATGTGATACTAACAACTTTATATTTATATAAATTTTGAGCATCGCAGACATATTATTGTACATTAATATTGTAGATTTAATTGTATTGTAGATTAACATTATGTATTTAATACTGTATTAATATTGAGAATTATTATGATTGTATTTTATTGTAGATTAATATTATTGAGTGACAGTGTTGTATGTCAGTGAGGGCCTGGTCACATGGGATTGTGGTTTGCTTCACTTTACTTCACTCCACTAACAAAGTTTTGGTTACTTCACTTCACTTCACTTACTCACATAGTAAATCTATATAATTCGTATGGTATATAGTAAGTGAAGTGGAGTAAAGCAAACCACAATCAAAGTAGCTCTTCTAGTGAAGTGAAGTAAAGTAAAGCAAACCACAATCGTATGTGACCAGGCCCTAAATGTCTTCTGCTGCCCATATACTACTCATTGGCCATCTGCCAATGTGCATTGTATAAATTAAAGTTAAAGATATTTTCAATAAATTGTGTAATTTATTATTTTTTGAGAATCACATGATTATTGTCTCAATTATAAGTAAAGCCCCAGTGGATGTGATTTCCCCTACTTTGTGATTTGAAATTATTAATGGCGCAGCAGAACAATGTGGTAACCCATTATGTAAAAAGTGTATGTCTTCCTTTGTGCACCTGTGCAGTTGTCAGCGCCTTATGCGCGCTCCGCTGTCTTGGAGTGACCCTTCTGGTCTTTGAGAAAAATATTGTAAAGCAATTTTATTTTCTATTTTGAAAAATCATTGTAGAGCTTTTCAAACATTGTGTAGTCAAACAAAGGTATGGTACTCAGGCAATGTACATGGTTGCACAAACGAACAATGTGATACTAACAACTTTATATTTATATAAATTTTGAGCATCGCAGACATAAAAAAAGCAACATTTAAATGAAAAAATGATTTTTTTATTGTAATATTGCACTTTTTTTTTGTTAATTAAATTGTAGTTTTCTTTTGTTTTTGAACAAATAAATGAAAAAATATAGAATTTGTTTTTTCATTACTAAAATCCAACGGTCCAACCAATTCGAAAACTGCCACTTTTCATATTAAATTGATTAATTCTTAGTTCTGTTGAGGTTCAATGCACACCAAATAAAACAGAACGTCTTGTTTCGACTTAAACACAGAACGTATTCTAAACCGTCTGAGATATGTATACAACATTCAGCATTTTTGTCTATATATTGGATTCTTCCAATATATAGACAAAAAATAGACTCAGTTCAATTCTGTAACCAGTGTCGGATATAGGTCTAGAAATGTTTTTTTTTTTTTTTTTGTGGAGGGATCTGGTGTGGGTGGGTCTCAATATTATGAAATCTCAGTCAAAAAAGACATATTTCAATAATTTGAAGAAATAATTTATTAATTTGTATGAAATAAAGGACCCCCAACACCCCCCCCCCCACCTGCCAGACAAAGGTGTATACATTGATATTATTGATTATTTCATTATCATACTAGTAATTATCCATTGTTTGACTTGAAAAACTAAGTACCTACCTCTACTGAATTTTTTTTCAGTAAGTTATTTGAAAAAAATTATTATTCATTCATTCCTATTTTAACATGCTAATTTTATCTTTCCATTGCTTCTACTAATCTGGTATTTAAGATACAATTTTCAGTATTTTTGAATACGGTATTTCTTGAGGCATATAAGTACACGATCAAGTTTTCCATCAAATTTCAATCCAATAGCGTAACAATATAGGCCTCACTAGGCATCCACTGTTATAATGCAGCAGAACATGATAAACATGTATTAAGTGTGTGGGTGTCTCACCAATTCAGTTCGAAGTCATTCTATTGGCAGTAATAATGTGATGGAAATTTTGTCGTACAAAAGCCTTCTTCCACCTGGAACTGTCAAAACATGTGAACTTCCACTGTTTATAAATGAAACTATCTCAAAAATCAAGTCTAAAAGCAAACAACTATTGAAAATAATTTTAATAATTATAGGGATAATTATTATTCTCAATTAACTAGTGTGTTCTGGTTTAGTCGGAATCAAAACATATTATTACCGTTGGTAGCCTGATCATCTCTAAAAGGTTGCAACATAAAGAAAGCTGGTTTCAAGCGCTTGCTACTGCTGTCTACGTGAACGTGCACACTTGATTCAGTACAAACTATTTCTATGTATGGTACTTCTAATTCAAAGTAATTATTAGCAAGCGCTTAAGATACAACCAGCTTCTGATATGAATGCATCCCAACACTAAACAACTTGAAACTTTCAGAAAAATTCAAGTCTGACAAGTAAGAGACTCCAAAATTTGTCTGTACGATCTCGAATATCGCTCAATCATTATAAATGAATAAAGATACCTTGTTACTGAAGCTCGCAAGAATTGTGCTTTAGAACTCTTAAAATGAATAACTGAATCCAATAATTTCATCTACTTGAATGGTAAGATACTACTTAATTTATCTGAAGTTTCGAACCAATCAGCGGTCTTTTTCATAGGAATTTATAAGTCCTATAAGACAGCAAAAAGGCAGACAACTCCAAGCTAGACATGAATAGCACGGCTTACAAAAGAATACATTTGAAAGTCTAGCTTGTCCCAGTTTTTGTCTGTTTTACAAGACTTCTAAATTTCAATGAAACAACTCCTGGTCTCATCATGTTATGAACCTTCAATTGCTGAAATGTAAGATAAATATGAATTCTCAAAATGAAAATGCTTTATCATCTTGACCTTTCATTCAAGTATTGGCCTACTGATTAATCTATAGGCCTATCTAAATATGATTAAAATCAATGTAAATAGATTGAAAACTATATATTCTATCTCAATCCATGCAAATATTGTAGTGATACCTTGCAATCAAGCAAAAAAGCAGAGTAGTACACAAATAAATCTCAGAAAATTTCAATTCAAAGAATTCATGAAATAGTAGAGCCTCATTATAACGTAACAGAATGATTATTGAAAAATATATACCGGTATATCTCATTCTTCTCCTCTGAATTATATATATTTGATATTTGTTAATAATACAATTTTATTGATTTTGTAGATAAAGGCTACATTATTTTAATGAAAAGTAGAATGTGATAAGAAATTTGATAAAAATTTATTAAATATTATAAATGTTAAAACTATTATATTTAAAACTATAAGAATATTTTTAAAAGAGTGAAACTTTATTGAAATAAAATAATTCAATATTTTGGAATTGAATATAGAGCACTCAATGAATTCAAGTCCTTATTCAATGTAGGATGAGAATTTGAATTTTTTCTATTATTAATTGATAGAATTTGAACACGTTATAATGAGGTACTTCCACAGTCTAATAAATACATTTTTATATACATTTATTTATACATTGTATTTATTAGACTGTGGTACTACTATGGATTAAAAGAGCATTCATGAAATAATTGATATTATACCTACATTAACGACTGACACTGTTTTCCAAGATAATGGTGAGAGAAAAGGAATACTTGAAAACTCACATGTTCAGCAATCTAACCTACTTAGCTTCTGAAGAGTTACTTCATCTTGGCCGTTGTCCTCCAAGACTGGATTGGAGGATCCTTTCAAGTTTTCCACCTTTTCCATTTAATGATTCCCAATGATAACTTCAACTGAAACTTTTTCAAGCGACTGCAGATAATTACGAATGAAATAAGATTCCAAAATGTATCTGTCACAAGTCTTCTGTATCCAAATTCAATCGTAACTAAAAATAACAAAATCCTCTCATGCGCAAAAAGACGCGAATCTCTTAATTAATTTATCTCTTAGAAAGTAGGTGATATTTATTTAATTTGACTTGGCATCAGATAGATAGAGAGATAGATGGAGATGGAGTGGTCTGTAGCCGAGGGCGATAAGCGCCTGTCTGATAATCCAAAGGTTCCAAGATCGAATATAGTTGCCGGAACGGATTTTGACAGGAACGGCCACTTCCTGTCTTTCGGAGGAGACGAAAAGTTGTCGGTCCTGACTGCCTAAAACAGTCGTCATCTCTCATCATCACCCTCTCATTACCCACGCACAAGACTAGAGCTCATGTGGGCATCACCCTCAAAAATTATTTCTTTGCCATCATACTCTACGGTCATCAACAACGTCGAGAAATGATAATATCTATCTATCTATCTAATGCCAAGCGTCAAATCAAATGAATGTCACCGTAATTTACATGATTATTGATCTGTTTTTAGTTTTAATTTTCTTTCTCGTGATATTTCAATAATTTTAATAAAGGCAAAAGGAAATGAATTTGAATTTCAATAATTTTAATAGTCTCTTCCTGCCTTTTGTTGCGGCTCATCAGTCTGTAACATAGTAAACGTGAAGAGATCTTGTTTGGCAATCAATCTTGGCCAGCTGTAAGAAAATCCAATTGAATTCAACCACCGTAAAATGACGTCATTCCAGATTCGTCCATTGATTTTTGTTAACAACTTTTACGGCGGTTAAAATCAACTGGTTTTTCGGCCAACTGGTTATTCATCTATAAAAATTATCATGATTAGTTCACCCATAGGCTCTGTTATCAGTTTGAACAAAGATATACCTCATAGGAACCAGCAGCACGAAAATTCAAATGATGAATTCAACCACCGTATTCGCTCATATTCAAATTATCATGATTAGTTCACCTAGGCTCTGTTATCAGTTTGAACAAAGATATTCATAGGAACCAGCAGCACGAAAATTCAAATGAATTCAACCATCGATTCGTTCATTGATTCCGTTCAATTACATCATTTTACGGGGATTAAATGCAGTTGGATTATAGTGCAACTGGCCGATAGTTTCCAGAATAGAAGAGAAATTTAAAATTGCACTATAGTACAGGACGTTTGAAGGTAAGAGTGTATAATAACAGTTTGTAATAATAAGCATAGTTTATTTTTCACTGTTTAAATCAGGCTTAACAAAGAATCTAACCAACTCGGATAGTGTCATAACTTTTCCATAAACCAGTATTCGGATTCATTGAAATAAAATCGTCTAAATTGTTGGGCGACTCTGAAACAGAAGAATCAGTTACAATAATGAATAGATTGTTTCATCCATTTATTTAAAACATGCATGCTTACAAGCTTTCAACAAATAAAGGTTTAATTTTCATGCCAAAACAAACTTAATTGAAACAGATTGAATTTACAAAAGGAACACTACAGCCCAATCAAATAGTGCCCATAAGGGTTTTAGGAAAGTGGTGCAAAAGTTTTTTCTCCGCGGCTTTACATTAACTGTAGTTAGGGCAATGAATACGAATATGAAACATTCTGAAATGCAAGGGTGCGACTAAACTATCAACAAAGCTACGTGGCCTAGCGTTTTTTAGAGTGATAATAGGCACAGCGGTCCCTATCCCATGCGTATATTTTCTATGATATCATCATAGAGAAAGCATTACAAGTAGATAGTTCCTGCACAGTGGAAGCTAGTTTTTTAACGCAGATGCTGGCAATATCTCTTAAGAATCTATGTTACTAAGTAAGATACCTCATGTTGAGTCATCACAGCTTGACCATACAGGCACTATAATCAGATTCATTTCATTTTATGCTTGGTATTGATAGATATATGGAGAGATATTATTTTGACGTTGCTGATGACAGTAGAGTATGAAGGCAAAGAAATAATTTTTTTAAGGGTGATGCCCACATGAGCTCTAGTCTTGTGCGTGGTAATGAGAGGTGATGATGAGAGATGACGACTGTTTTAGGCAGTCGGGACCGACGGCTTTTTGTCTCCTCCGAAAGACGGAAGTAGCTGTTTCTGTCAAAATCTGTTCCGGCAACTATATTCGACCTTGGAACGGCAAAGAAATAATATCTCTATCTATCCAATGCCAAGCGTCAAATTAAATGAATCTGATTATACGTGGAATAGAGTCTTGACTGTACAGAGTGGAAATCGGCACAGAGTGCTCTATCCTACAAGTAATCCACTTCCATGTTTCTTCTCTATAGAGTATCTATAAAGAGTATCCTTAATAAATAATAGCAATCTGTTGATTAAAAATTCAAAGACACAAATGAGGAATGATCTGAAAAAATAATTGATATATTTTATTTATTCAAAGGAAAACCAGTTTGTTAAATAATAATGGAATAATAGTAGGTCTATTAAATTTCATTTCATTCTCATATTCGGGCGGTACTTTAATCCATTCCGATCGTTCACTCTGTCTCTCACTTGAGCGCGCCACTAGTCTACATTCTCACCAAATATGATAAATCGATACTCGATAGTGAAAGCATCGATTCTTCAAATCATTTTCACAGGAGTCAGCTAAAGCTTTTAGGTTATCTGTTATCTTGGGACAAAAACTGTATTATAATAGTAATGTAATGCATTTTTAGTTCAATATTACGGCGAAAATGTCTAAAGACAAAATAATTTATGATGTACCTGGATTTTGTCGTAACTGTGGTTCTGTTTCTCCGCTTGTAGTGTTTTCAGGAAACGTAACTTGTGAGAGATGCAAGAACGAATTGGATCATTCGATGCCGAGGGTAAGATTTTCAATCTTAGGCCTATGATAATTAGGAATTGGGAATTCTATTTGTTGAAAAAATTGATGGTATTTGTTTAGTATAATTATGATACTGCTACAATTTCCCAGCAAAAATTCTCCTATGGATCAATAGTTTGCCATAGGCTACAATGAATTTCTTTGGTTTGAGGGACCTTTTTAGCTTTGCTAAACATCAGCTTTGACACGCTTCTCCTCAGTGCTACCTAATAGTTGGGTAACTTGAAAATGTCTGGTTTCAAGGTTGTTGGCTTAACCCACTAGCATAGGTTGGTGTTGTCAAAAGGTTAGGTTAGCTTCAGGTGCGTGGCTGGAAAAAAATTACAATATTCTCATGAAATGTGTGTTGTTCACCAATAACAAAATGTCTCCTGATAGTTGATTTAGAGGTAGGTTTAAATGCCTGAAAAGAGATATTGACTAGAAATGGTACCAATATCGATTACTAAGGGCCGGTTCATGAGCTCGGGATTTAGCCAAATCCTAGACTAAAATGGGTGGTTACCGTAGCAACCACAAATGTTTGTCTCGACAGGTTAGTGGGTTAGCAGCATAGAGAGCCCTTTAGAACATAGTTTCGAGGCTAACGATTGTCGATGATACGGTGGCCACCCGTTATAGTCTAGTCTAGGACTTGGCTAAATCCCGAGCTCATGAACCGGCCTTAAAAATAATTACCAAATTGATTTCAATTAAGGTCATCACAAATGATTAGACTGCGGCATTTTCGTTGTGGGCATATGTCACGAGCCCAATGATCTGCTTGGTCCATGTTCATGCTCATTGCATGCGCATATTTAAAAGCTTGACAGCCGTCTAAGAAGCAATTTTTATTTGTCCTGAGATACGTTATCTGTTATGTACCCATTGAAACAGGAAGAGTATTATATTTTGCTTTAATTAATTCTCACATTTCATACGGCATTGAACTTTGGGGAGCTACATATTTACAAAACATGAATAAAATATTGATTCTGCAAAAACGGGCAATAAGATATCTGGCAGGATTGGGATTCAACCACACGTGTCGAGATGCATTCAAAACTATATCAATTCTCACCGTCCCATGCATCTTTATTTATAAAGTAATATTGTTTATGGTCAAAAATATCGGCAATTTCATAACTAATTCAGATGTACATCATTACTATACCAGACATAGGAACAATCTGAGTGTTCAGTCTCATAGACTTTCCCTTTATGAGAAAAAGCCAAGTTATATTAGAGTGAAATTTTTGAACAGACTTCCAACTCATTTGAATTATAGGAGAGCTACCTTTAAAAGAGATTTGTACAGGTTTTTAGTTGAAAAAACGTATTATAGTATTGATGAGTTTTTAAATGACACATAATTTGTATAATTGTGAGTTTTTAATATAGTTTTAAATTGGATTTAATTTGAGCGTTCAATATTATTCATTAAAGACAGTGCATTGTAATATTATGACTGAGTTAAAATATATGGACTATAGGCTAATAACTAAATTTCACTGACGTTGTTCAACTTTACGGATATTGCCAATTTCTGTGAAATAAAAGAAATATTCTATTCTATTCATGGTTGTTCGGCTTACATCTGTATTATCAGATTCCTAGGCGCATGCGAAGAACGAAAATGCTGCGTAGTATAGGCGTAGGTCAATGTGTGAATTGACCTTAAGCCCGGTCTAGACGCTACGATAAGTTTGTCAAACTTATCAGGATTATTTTAAATTGTCATAAAACAGATGATTTAACGTCAGTAAACGAGCTTACATCAATCAGCTGTTTTCTGACAAGTTAAATGGATCCTGCTATATAGCAGGATTATTTTAAATTGTCAGAAAACAGATGATTGATGTAAGCTCGTTTACCGACGTTAAATCAGCTGTTCTATGACAATTTAAAATAATCCTGATAACGATAAGTTTGACGAACTTATCGTAGCGTCTAGATCGGGCTTAAGGTAGGGTTTTGCTTCAGCGGATGCGCAGCCGATCTCAGCTGCAGATAGTCAAAATAGCAACTAATTAAAACTTCAAATAAAAATATACAAGAATAACCATGCATGAATAGGAACAATATAGTACGAATATTGTTAATTCACTGAATTTATTAATATTCAGTATTTAATATAACAAGAAGTTACAATTTTATTGTTTGAAAATATTGTTATTTTAATCTGAGATCGGCTGCTCATCGACAAAAGCAAAAACTCACCTTTACTTTCAAGAAATTCTGGTTCTCAGAGCTTTTTTTGAGATAGTAATGGTTTATAGTTTATAAGATAACGATGATAACACTAAGCTTTTGATTCTGTACAAGAGTAGCCATCATGGTTGCGAATCAAAACTTCTATTTGGCCTTCTAATTCTTAACTTCTAACTTCGTTTGGTAGTTTTCAATTCGCATGTTTCATGTAAGCAGGTGAAGAGTGAAGTGATGGATCCAGCAGACGACAGCTGTGACTGTGATGAAGGGCCAGTAGACATCAAAGAAGAGATGGACATTGACGACACTCACTACTGGTCACTCATCAGGAAGGCACGAGCTGACATCAAACGAGAACAGGTAACTCAACTCTATTCAGTGACAGGCGGTCTTTCTATTCTATGTTAGTTGAATATGCTGCATGCAGCATTCAACTTCAGTCTACCTCCACTTTTGCTGCACCTCTGGTCAATGGTTTAATTTATCCATATTCCTTCTAGCTTTTTTGTGTATTTACAAAGAACTCCTTGCAGATTATAATTTATTTCACTAACACAATGTGTTACTCCACCGATTGTAAAATGTATAATTGATTTTTATTTTATTCTATGGTAATTGATTTCACTATTCATTTTTCTCTGAGTCTCTCCCAGTTCTTACTTGTTAAATCTATAATTATGTGCCGTAGGTTTCGTAATATTAATTAGCTAGCTTGAATTCCGATCTAGTAAGAACAAAATTATATCCCAACAGATTAAAAGCCTATAATACAGCTCACCAAAGTAAAATTCTGGGTTTGAAAATGATTGCTTCAAGACACTTTCATCTTCTTACTATTTATAATTTGTAGGCTACTTGATCATTTATATTATTTCTACTGAGAAAGTGAGATATATGCTTATTCATTTTTATCTATTGTTTTCAGTGTGATGAACCTTCAATGGTCTTCTCCAGCAGTGATGGCTACTCCAATTTAGAATACAGAATTTGTGAGTTTTCTTATTGCTTTCAAGCTATTGCTCATTGCTTTCTTATAAGCTTCTTGTTGCAATTTCAATTTTCCACGTTACATTCAAAATAGCATGATTCTTTCTCATGGAAAAGTATTTTTATGTATTTTACCTGAATTGCCTTGTAACCACGATGCACTTGATGGCAGATTGCAATTTTCCTAAGATTTATAGAGACTCAATTCAGGCTATGAAATGACTGGATTGTGAATGAAATTTGCTGAGAAATTGAATGAAAGTATTGTTGAAAATTTTGAAGACTTGAACAGAGTTATTAGAGAACATCAGGAGATTCATGATTTGGTAAGAGTTTTCATGTTAGTTATAATCATTATTATGCAAGATCACTCTCATTCAATTAAATCACCATTATTGCTTTAAAGTATAAAAATCTGTATAAGATTGAATTCCAGATATTGAACTGTAATAATTGAGCAACAGATAATGAATCTGGAGCTTAGAAATATGATTCAACTTTGTTTTCAGGAAACTAGTATTTTTGAGACTACTTCTTCCTCCCCCCCTTTTATCAGCACTCCATTGCTCCCCATAAATCACCAGATCATGCCCTCCTTCCCTCCTAGTCTTCCTCCACTAACTTCTCCCACTTCTGTTTCTCTACACTTCCTGACATTTTTGTCCTTCAATTTCTCCTTCATTCCTCTATTCCTCCTTCTTTGCACCTTCTTCTTTTGTCTCTTTCTTGAACCTCTTCAATTGTACTATTCAGTTATCTTTTCATTCAGTTCATTCATTGTGTTTCAGGTGGGAAAATAGCATCACAGTGAGACAATAAGAGGGAATAGTTGACAATATATATCAGTTCACTTAATAATAATATTTATTAGTTCAAGAGACTCTGCCAACTATAAAAACAATTTTCAATGAGCCATGGTCTCAGTCTATTCTTGAAGACACTTAAGGAGGGAATTGATAATGAATAATTACTAATTATTATTTGAAATATTAAACTGCTATATCCAGTGAGAAATATGGCCGCCATACTTTTGCCAAATTTTTGAATTTTATATGAGATCACTGGCAAACATTAACTATTCACTCATTTTTCAAACTTATTTAGAGAGAAACTATATAAAAAATAACTATTCTAACATTGAAAATTGTCTCTATTCTTGGTGTTGTGTTAATAGCTTAAAATAATGAAAACTAACACTGGCAGAGGCAAATTGTAGGGAAGAAGTGAATTACTCAACATCTTATGATTTGTGTTCCATTTCAATGCAAATCTATTGGAAATTGGCAAAAGTATGGTGGATTTGTCCGAGCTAACCAATCAAAAGTGTGACATCAAATTAATGGCCTAACTGTTATTATACAATACTGTACAATATGTGTGCTTTGGTTCCTTGCTCACAAGTCAGGCATTCAATTCAATTTTATTAAGATGGAAGGGAATGAGATATTGCAACTATTCAATTGATTTTTAAATCATAATAGTTAATTGAACGAAAATCCTAATTAATAATGACATATAATACTCTGAAGACTTCTGCTACTGCAAATATTGACAACAGAATAATAGCTATAGTAAGGAAATTCGATGAATGCTGCTGTTCAAAAATCTTTTCCAGGGCGAGAATAGAACCCAGCACCTCTTGTAGGTGAATCGAACCCAGCACCAAGAGGGTCTGGGCTCAAGTTTTTTGTAGAGCATCATTCATCATTTCCGTAATTAATTTCCTGAATTTCCTTACCAGCTATTTTTCTGTTGTCAATATTCGCAGTAGCGGAAGTCTTCAGAGTATTAGTATGACATTATTAATTAGGATTTTCGTTCAATTAATTATTAACAATTCTATTATATATTAGATGATGCTTTATAAAAAATCGAACTTGTACAAACGCCATGATATTTTAAGCATCTCTCAGGCTTTATTTGAATTAGTTCAACATTGGTTGTTGTTTTGTATAGTATTATTCAAGCTTCTCCGAGCTTCTTGATGCTTTCATAAATACTTCAACTTTCATTTGTCCGAGCTTAACCAATCAAAAGTGTGACATCCAATGTTATTATACAGTCTCTGTAGAGCCCTAGCTCATGCCCCTGACAATCGCCAGGTTGCCACTCGGGCCAGACCAATTTTGATCCAGGATCAGTACAATGCTAATCAAATGGGATCAGCTGATTGAAAATAGTTGATCCTGGTTATGATTTCAGATGCTGAAATCAGCTGTTGAGAGCCCGGCCGCGGAGAGCCAGCCTCCGGCCCTCAGAATGACCGCTGAGCAGATGGCCGTTCTCGAAGCCGAATTCAACAAAATGAAAACCCTGCATGAGACAGACCTGGAGCTGCTGGCTGCTGAAATGGCTCTCAGCGAAAAAGATGTCAAGGTCAGACATTCATTGCTATTGAATAAATAAACAACACATAAACGAGTGAAAATGAATTACCGAATTACGGTATAGCTTAAATGAATGAATGAATCAATTGTTTAGAATGAATTACCCCTATCAGAAGGTAAAAAATGACCGTTGCATAACAGTAAGGGCTCAACCACATGATGACATGTAGCGATGCATAGGCCTACATACAGTACTTGTCATCGTGAGGATGACATTTGCAAGACTTATTTACTTCCCGTGATGCCATAGGCTAGGCGTACACCGGTTAGTCAAGACAAGACAAGACGAGATTAGTCACGTTTAGTCACAGTTCTTTACATAGTTGCTTATGAAGCAACACACACCGATTAGTCCTTGCATCGGTGTGTGCTGCTTCATAAGCAACTATGTGAATTACTGTGACTAAACGTGACTAATCTCGTCTTGTCTTGTCTTGACTAACCGGTGTACGCCTAGCCTTATTGTATGCGTACCGTAGATACTTGTCAACGTGTGGTCGCCCCATAAGTGATAGTCGTCAAGTCTCAAGTTGAAAAAACGTAAATGGAATTATTATTTATCTACACATTTTTAAACCATTTTCAACTACAAAACATAGGTCTGAAACAATAAACCTTGTTTATTATAAAACAAAGTACAGTGACATTAATTTAATTTGACGCTTGGCGTTGGATAGATAGAGAGATATCATTTCTCGTCGTTGCTGACGATGACCGTAGAGTACGATGACAAAGAAATAATATCTCTCCATCTATCTAATACCAAGCGTCAAATTAAATAAATAAAATCACTGTACTTGTTTTTTGCTTTCTCCATCAGTAAGCAGGACTCTTAATTTCGTTTGCAAAGATATAGAACTTAATGGCCAATGAATGAATAGTAAAATTTATTATTTGTATTAGATTTTCAGATGGAAGGAATTAGCAAAATATTGCAGTATTATACAATTATTAACATCAAGAAATTGAATAAAATTTTTATAGATGCTATCAAACTTTTTTATGGATTTATTTTTATTGTTTTTCACTTTTTACTACCGACATGCAGTCATGTTCTTTATGTAAGAAAACGAAATTTGTCTACTTACTGACTGGAGCGCTTTCGAGTTTCAAAAAACCCATTGTCAAGTCAACTTTAGATTAATTTTTTTTTTGTTGGCCTACACTCAGCCTTCTTCAATAATCTTATAATTCTCCAACATCTAGTCTATTCTTTAGTAATTAATATTTTTGCCAATATAATATTGTTGAAGTAGTATAATGCTGGTAATCTATTTAGTATAACTGTTCAAAAACAATATGAAATACTTTAAGGCTTCTTTCTTGAGCGCTACTCAATCGTTATAATGGTGTCGATTGAAATAGACCGATTTCAACTGACTATTTTTGCTGTAAAAGTTTTTGATAGCACAATATTCGCATTCCGGCTTGATAATAATCTATTGAATGAAACTATTGATTGTTACTTTTAACAAGTGCTATTAGTATGCAGTAGTGATTGAATTTGAATAAAAAATTATTTTCACTGAAACCCAATCATAGAACAATAGTTTGGAAAATTTGAATCCATAATGCTCGATTCTAAGCTCCGTTTCCTGGGAGGAATGCAATTCGTCATCGAAAACCGTGGGCAGTACCCAACACAGTGCTTTAGTAAGATGCATAGCAGGATTATTTTAACTTGTCAGAAAACAGCTGATTTAACATCAGTAAACGAGCGTACATCAATCAGGTACGTGTTTTCTGACAATTCAAAAGAATCCTGCTATACTAAAGCATACAGCCTAGTTGCTGAAGCATAGCATCAAATACAATTTAATCTATAGAACTATTTTACTAATTATTGTCTTTGATAGCATGTAATGCAGTAAACAGTATTGAAATACGGGAAAAAATCGAGCAACTTTTTGAGATATTCTAATCACAAAATTGTCATTTTCCAGACCTGGTACACTCATCGGATAGCTTCATGGCGAAGATCTCAAGGATTATAAGACTGTTTTGGAATAATCTAGATCTAGACCATAACAATTATTCTGATTGAATTCAGTTTCTATTATTGATGTTCAATTGCAAATAATTTGATATACCTAAAATGTAATGTATCATATTACTGTGCTAACCAAGACCAGTAGCGTACCAAAGTTATTGAAGAATATAATGTACAAATAATTTTTTTGAAAATATAATGTACTTATTTAGATGAGAGCTATTTAATAATAAAATATATTGATACTCTATTTTTTTCATTAATTCACCTCATCTCCTTTAAATGTTATTTTGATTAGTTTCAATGTAAAATACGTCATACAGATACAGCTATATAATTATATCAGATATAGATGAAGATGAAACAAAATTATGAAAACTAACACTGGCAAATTGAAGGCAAGCGAAGTGAATCACTCAACATAACATTTTAATGCAAAACTTATAGGAATTATAGGTGAATGAATGAAACAAATGTTGTCTATTCATCATGTAATTCAATGTGGAATAGACAACATTTGTTTTATTCATTCACCTTTAATATGGAGAAGTTCCACAACATTTCTGAATCAAGTGTGAATTATGGCAAAAGTATGGTGTATTTGTCCGGCCTAACCTGAGGTCAAGTGTGACCTCAAATGGCCACACTGTGATTATACAGTATGTTATTGCATGGAAATTTGATAGTTCTTTGTCTCATATGTCCAGTTCTCACATTGTTACTGTCGAAGATTATTATTGAGGACTCGTGAGGTGAAGTGCCCGTATCTACTGTACAACACTTCACCTATTTCGTCGGCATGAGCCGCCAGAGACTAGAATCATAGTTTTATCATGTTATTTTTGCGAATATTATCACACACAACTTGGACTATCCAATTATTTTTCACTCCAGTAGCAGCCTATTTCTATTAATTTAAGAAACATGTTTCAACAGACTGTTGTCTTGAATCAATATTATCTCGGGGAATAAGTGCAAATTTCATGAGATATTTAAGTACTTTTAAGAGATATTTGAATTCTGATGTGATAGAAGGCTGTATTATAGGGTTGTGGAATGGTTCTCGGTTTTCAGTTTTAATAATAAATTAATAAAACTGTTCACATTAACAATATTACTGTGTTTCTTTCATAGCCCTCATGATGAGAAAGAAGAAGCTATCTTTTATTAGATCTGCTAAACTACAGACTGTATAATAACAGAGTGGCCACACAAAAGAGATTCCCGCCATACTTTTAAATTCAGGGCCAACATGAATCTACTCTCATTAATTTTTCAATAATGTAAATGATCTACTTTATCTGTGCTCTAAGTAAACAAATTGTAGGCAACTTATCACTTTACATAGCATTTGATTCAAACATCTTCTCAATTATTGTAAATCTTATGAGAGTTGGCCGAGTTAACCAATCAAAAGTGAGACATTCAATGGCCACTCTACGATTAATATTACAGTTCCTTTGTGACATTCATTTAATATGACACTCGGCATCAGATATCACTTCTTGACTTTGCTGATGACCGTAGAGTAGCCTACTATGGCAAAGAAAATAATATCTCTCTAATGCCAAGCGTCAAATTAAATAAATCGCAGTGTACATGAATCTACACCAACAACTACTCTTCGTAGGATGAGCATCAATGTTACCACCGGAGGTTCGTTGAACTGGAGGGGTATGTTAGGATTTTAGATTTTACGCCCGGTACAAACGTAACCTTAAATTAGAGTGGCAGTAATCGCTTGTATTTCAATATTATAGAAGATGAGAGATCCCCTATCAATAACATTTTATATATAATACTTTCCTAACAAAAACATTGTAATCAAAATTTAAAAAAAGCATCGACCACTCTTAACATAGATGTTTTGCAAACATCGGCTCATTCCAAACGCAATGACGTTATACTCAGCGCCATCTCTGGATCAACCACGTCAGCTAGGTACTGAGCTCTATGGAGTATTTCATACAGCTTGTATCAAGGGCCATGTCATACGAGCGCGGATAACGTACCGCTAAATTAGCTCCAACACGGCATGGGGTTCTAATGGAGCATGTCACAGGGGCGCTAATGCCGTACTCGAGTCTGCGTTAGCAACGTACGTTATCAACGGACCGCATTTGCCGTCACATGTGCACGTTCCGTTGATAACGGTACGTTATCAGCGCTCGTAAGACATGGCCCTAATACAAGTATAGCATTTCATACTGCTACACCTACCTTTCAAACTGACATCCATTTCAATTTGTTGTAGTGATGTGCATATCGTATTGATACAACGAAAAAAATATCGAATCATTTTGGATCGACACACTAGGCCGTATCGTATCAAAATAGAAGATCACAAAACTATAGCAGGATTCATTTAAATTGTCATAAAACATCTGATTGATGTACGCTCGTTTACTAACGTTAAATCAGCTGTTTTATGACAATTAAAAGAATCCTGCTATACCCCCGGTCAGCAGGTAACGCTACTAAACATGTATTTTCATACGATACGCGTATCGATATATTGACTTACGATACAACGGCCTGTATCGGCCATCACTAATTTGTTGCACTGTAGGCCTACGATATCTCCTGAACGGAGGTGAATTTCGTGAATCCAATCAACATATTATTGACCTCTTCAAGTACAATCATCCATCGGAGTAAAAGTATGATTTTATCGAGAATTTTCGATTGATTAATAGAAATCCCTTTACGATGAGAGAAACCAGCATATGCAACCTCTACATGGATTTAGAACATTCATTCCCGATCAAGAGATTCACATACTAGGCCTATCATTTTGCACCTCCAATAGACACTTTTTCATGACTACCACTAGAAGAAAATATAAGTGCATGTCTAGACCACTGGTGGGAAAGAGGGGTAAATTAATTGTCACAGTAGAGTGCTGGCACACAATTATTGCTGTTGCATCTGTCAAAATATCTTATTCATAGTGCAAAGAAGAGAAGAAGTCCAAGGATGATAAAGAAGACGACCAAAAGGATGGAATAAATGATAAAAAGGGCTATTATAGTGCTTGAGGATTCTAGAATGGAGGGGTGATGAGTGAATAATGATGAAGAATATGAAGGTGAGAATTGATTAAGGTCGCAAGCTATTATACTGCACTAAAAAGTAATGTAGGCTACGGTATGAAGAGATAAGAAGTGAGATTTAGTGAACAAAGAAAGCATAAAATCAGTGATAATGAAGGAGAAAGTGGGAGGGATAGAGGTTAATGTATTGTTCCTTTTCAGAATAGTTAAAGGTACAGTAACAGAAAAGAATACCTATAATGAGAAACCCGAATTCTAGAAAGAATAATGGAGGGGGAATAAATATCATACAGTTTTAATTGAATGTTTAGAAAATGAGAATCGGTGAGTGTGAGATAAGATAAAAAAAAACTATAAGTTATTTATGGAACATGGAAGAGTTTAATAAGTAATAGATTAAAAGGAATATGCCAACTAATGTAGTAGAATTTTTACGTTGATTGAAAAGAATAAAGGAAGGTAGGCTAAGAAGAGAGAAAAAAAGAATAAAAAGGATTGAGTTGATGGTACCTAACCGTACAGTGCGGCACCTACTAAAAATTAATGAGATGTAGGCCAAGTTACTTGTTGAGTTGAAAAAATGAAAAGAGCCACATGAATAATAAAAAGATATCATGGATGTAGCAAATAAAAATAGTAAAGTTGAAAGAGTAGCAGGATTATTTTAACTTGTCAGAAAACAGCTGATTTAACGTTAGTAAACGAGCGTACATCGATCAGCTGTTTTCTAACAATTTAAAAGAATCGTGCTACAAAGAAAGCCGTGAGGATTACTAATGAAAGATGGAGAATGAAATTAATGTGAAACGAAAAGAGAATGCTTGGTGCTAGAAGGTATAGGAACATATAATTATTATACCTACTTGAAAACAACAATTCAAAATCCACTACAAAATATGAAAGAATTGAGAAATAAGCTGTCAAAACTTTTGACAGATGCAATAGCAAACAAAACACAAGAACAATACACCATAAAAAATATTTCCTCCTGAAACAGTTTGAGAATAAAAGGGGCCAATGGTCTAGACATACAATATCAATTTCGTAATACAGCAACTGAAAGTAGCCAGGACCGAGTTAAACAATTCAACAAGACATGTTCAATAATAATTTAAAACTAAAACAGGCCTATATGAAAAAAAATTGAAATAAAAACCTAAATATAATAAGTAGGTGATCAAAATTATTATAGGTTTGAACTGAGGGTTTCCTCCAAAAAAAACACTCAAATAAAAATTGAAAAATAATGAGGGTCATTTCAAAAATTTAAAGTTAACAAAAAAAACAATTATCAACTTGGTTTTGAATTTGAAGGGGAGGTTCTTCTCCTAAGCAACTAAAAAAGAAAACTAAAATAAGGAATGGGATTGTTGAGAAGAGACTAGCCTGGATTTTTATTGTTAATTTACAATTTCACAATTTGAATTTTTTACAAGATAATATTTTAAGATGCCCTCTATAAGGATTTATTGAATGATTGAATTTAGACTTCATAGAACACTTATAACTTAGAGAATTCAAGATGAAAATTTGTAAAAGAAAACTTGATTGAACTGTTTAAATCGGTCCAGAGCTAATATCTAGGTTCAGGCCTACCTTTGAAGTTCTGCGAGGTCCGTCCAGCTGCCTCCAAGTCTGCATCGATGCCTCATCAAACCCACCCAACCCTGTCTTTATTCATCATTGTTCACAACAAAACATTCACAATTCAATAGAAATCACAATAAAAATACAAAATCACATTCAACACAGAATCAATGTCCTTTGAGTCTCGTTTCAAACTCAATTGCCATAAATAATCGGAAATTATCCACAATTCAAAAAATCACAATACAACATACAGAATTAGAAAATAAAATTCATTACAAAATCGATGTGCTTTGCGACTTTCCTTTCAAAATAAGTTACTATATCTGAAAATGTTAGTTTATGATTGTAAGTGGAACAAGATTCAAGTCCTTTCAATCCTATTGATTCAATTCACTTGAAAATTCATTTGTTTCATATCCTTCATTATTTTTCTTAAATTCTGCTCCATGGTCTTCCTCTCTTCTTTGTTTTAAACGAATGCGACATAATTCTCCTTTTATTTGCGTGTGTTGTCTCTCTCTCCTCAATTCCTAAAGAAGCAAAAAGCAAACATTCACAATTACTACAAGTACACACACAAAAAACCGATAAAACAATGCAATAGAAACCCAATACCTGACAGCCAACAGGAATGCCTAGGTCCACTTGCAAAAAAAATGTTCATTGACCTATTCGAAAACCATCTAGTTGACCCAGGCTCAATCAATCAATGGAATCGCAACTATAATGCTTTAATTAATATGGGTACGAATTTAATAATCAAGGAGATATCACTGACAACTAACAGGAAAGAATGAGCCTACAGAGTTAGAGAACTTTGCAAAGTTAATGGAACTGTCAAAAGGTAAACCTGGGATCTCACTGAGCTAAATATCTAACTTAGGCTTTCCACAACGCTGCTTAAGCGCAACAGCTGATGCTCAATATTTTTCTATACTTTTCCTATTATCCGAATAAGGCTTAAGCTAGATGTATAGCTTAAGCAGTGTTGGGGAAAAGCGGCCCTAAATTGAATAACTGAGCGGGATCACCCGCTGATTGCTCGATAGCCAATCAAATAAACCGCCTGAGTTCAATGGAAAAACATTAGAATAGAATATTTAATGACCATTGCATTAGTTTGGTTACGTAAAATTACGTTATTATGGTGGTTAAATTAGATATTTTTGTGAAACCCAGTCGTTTGAATTGTTAAACATCATCTGACGAAGTTTCAATACAAACAGTAAGAATAATTCCGAAAATATCTGGCATCCAGCAGGAAAGCCTAAGCCCACTATGACAATGGTATCATCAGCACAGATTTCAAGGGTACAAAAAAGAAACTATCAATACAAATACCTGTATGTTACAATTAACAGGTAATCCTAGGCCTAAGGACTGTCAATAATGTCATTGAAATGACAAATTGTGACTAGCGCCTAGCGTAAAGCCTCAAAAAAATAATACAAATGAAATAAATAGAATATTTGAGGAATATTAAATTTGAATTACTCAAATTATCCACTGCTCATTGAATCACACAGTAAAAAGACAGAGGGTGAGCATTCGAGAATGTATTAGCGGTTTCTGAGCTCGGGATCCAGCCAAGTATAGACTGACTAAAACGGGTGGCCGTAGCATCGACAAACGTTAGCCTCGACACTATGTACTAAGGAGGTGGCGCGGGCTCTGTGCTGCTAACCCACTAGCGAGGTTAGCTACCAAGAAAGCTTAATTAAGACCGGTGAGAACCTAGAGAGCTAGTTGATGCTACGGAAGCCACCCGTTTTAGTCTAGGACTTGTCTAAATCCCGAGCTCAGAAAACGGTCCTTAAAATTATAAGAAATATTAAATCAGTGAAAATGAATAAATATTGGGAGAACTGACCTAATCCAACAGCTAAAGATAACTGCATCCTCCCGTCACAGCTCACGTCAGAACTGAATCCACTCGACTAATTATTCAAAGCACTGAGTTTCTAACAGCTGCTGTAGCTTAATCCTCCTTATATAATTGATTCTCAGCATGAAATGAGCTGCGAAAGAAAAATTCCATTAATCAACTTTACAAAACATAACAACCTATCAACCAACAATAATTCACAAAATCTACAATTCTTTCTTAAAAATATCCCAAAGTAATTCCTGAAAATGCAATGTCACAATCAAAATTCAATACCGTACACGGTAATGTAATACAATAGTAGTTATTTATGCAATGGTTGTATTATGATAGCCTTTGAACGACAAGTGAGATACCGAGATTAAAATAATACGAGCGGCAACGCCGCAAGTTATTTCTCAAGAGTCGTTTGAAGGCTAAAATACAACCATTGCATACACCATTTTATCTACGACCAACAAAACAAGAATATCTACATTATCAATCTAAACTAAACTTGATTCAAACGACCATATTATTCTATTTCAATGTTTGCCGTGTAGGTTGGGAACTGTTCGCTCCAGTGTTTTAAAACAGGATCAGATTGAACAAGGAACGTTTCATAATATACAATCTGTATCGTAATGAGGTCATTACGATACAAGTTTCATATGCCATTTCGAAAAAGCTACTGTTTCGATTTCAATTATGAAACATTACAGTTCAAGAAACATTGCGTTATAACACGGTCGTAGATAAAAGTTATTATAAATGTAATATAATAATATATTTCCTGAGAATGCAATGTCACAATCAATAGTCAATATAATGTAACGCTATCAAAAGATTAATAAAACTTTTTAATTTAAGAATTGAATAGCTGAGTTTAGCTAACCACACACTGAACCCGAGATGAGCACGTCTAGTGTGTGAGCATCTTAATAACAGCGTTGTGAAATTATACTTCTCAAAAAATAGAACCTGAGTTGAAAACTGTCAACAATAATACAATATCAATATGTGTTTGGCCTGTGAATACTTGAGTGAGACCAAACAGCCTTTCGCCGTATAGCCTACATTACAGCAAATCCATGCAATAAATTGCAACTGATAAGAGCATAAATGTTGAGCCGCTTTCACATGATCAAATTCCATAGAATGAAATAACATTGAATTGAACAGCTGACTTCTAATCTACCAACAACACAATGGACAAACACTAGAAAGCTGTTCTATGCAATGTTCTGTCTGTTGGCAGGATGCTAGTTGGCTGTTTAATTTAAGGCTATTTACTTTTGGATGGGAAATTTTTACGTGTGCAAACACCTGAATGGAATAAAACAATTAATATAAAATACAAATTGATGACTTACGTGGTAGCCGCCAAGTCCACAGGACAGGATTTCTCACATATGAGCAATGTCTGTAAATCAGTAGTGAGAATTCACTTCGCTCGTGGCGCTGAGGTGGTCTCAATCTTCAATAAACTGCTGCTTCATAGTCATTCATTCAACTCTGCCAACTGCCAAAGGAAAATGACATATATCGATTTCAAAATAAAAACAATAAATAATAATGACAATGAGTTAGTAATCATTGAAACATTTTACAACATGTAGCCTACTATATCAATGGAATGAATTTGGCCTGCATATTTCAGATGATGCGAAAAATATAAAGTCAATAGAACTGAGAAAGAATAGTATTGATTGATTCTATAAATTGAATTGTTTGTTTTTCAGATTGGTTTCTATGGCAGATTATTTGGCATCTAGTGATAGGACTTCACTACAATAGACTTGTGCTCTTTCATAGAATGATAGATAGCTTTGTGAATCTTGAATAATAATTATTCTGCATTTAACTCAATTTATTTGAGCTGCAACTCCGTGGCTTGGCGTGAGCAAATGAAATGATCAATTATTCTATTGAATTGAACAATAATATATGAATAATGACAAGAACATCATTATATGAATGTTTTGAGTAAGAAATTATGTTCAACAATAAAAATGGAATGAGATTGGCCGAAGACCTTTTGGGAGACAGAAGAAGATAAGAAAGATTAGGAAAAGGATAAAACAGAGATAAAGAGGGAATAGTCTTGCATGCCTATGATTCTATTGCATTGGACTAGAAAATTGTTATTAATTACATAAAGATCATTATTTTATTGTTACTTACAAAGCCAAGTTCAACTGCAAATAGACTCACCATTCAGGGATGAGGCAGTAGTTATTTAAAATAAATAAATGAATTAACAGATAAATAATAGAAGTCACATAAAAATAATAATTTGTTACTAACAAAACCATGTTATGTTCAACTGCAAACAGACTAGCCAATCAGAGATGAGGCAGGAGATGCTAGACCGAGCACGAGAAGGATAACTTGATAACGAGTATTGAATTGGACGAAATATTTTTAAAATTAGAACAATTATTTGATTGTTACTAAGAAAGCTGTATTCAACTTTGGTATCAATGGAATGAGATTGGCCTACGGTACATCCTTCTGGTACGGGCATATTTAATTATTCAACAATTTACAATATTGATACTCAATGATGGTCCAACACACTTACACCCTAAAACTGTTCCAATTCTAATTTATGAAAGCAGTCCAAATATCCTAAATGTTTTGCAAAAAAAAGTTAGAAAGAGGAAAACACTGACGAGATAGAAAGGAAAGTAGTGTGTACTAAATTATTGAATTGGACTTAATAATGTACTAGTATTATTGATGGCAAAATATCCTTATCCAATTGTAACTAGGGCCTGTTCATGAGGATTTAGCCAAGTCCTAGACTAAAACAGGTGGCTCCGTAGCATCGACAAACGTTTGTCTCGACAGGTTAGTGGGTTAGCAGAGAGCCCTTAGTACATAGTGTCGAGGCTAACGTTTGTCGATGCTACGGTAGCCACCCGTTTAGTCCAGGTCTAAATCCCGAGCTCATGAACCGGCCCTAAGAAAGCCAAGTCCAATACTGTTACCAATTGATATGAAACGTAGCAAGTCAGCTGTTCAATTTTAGGCGGTTTCATTTTATGGAAAATTTTAATGGAATTAATAGCAATTGAAAACACAAATAGATGACTTACCGTAGTTGCTAAGTCCAGAGGCTTGACAGATATGAACAAACTGTGTTTGTGAATTAGTAAGAACTCACTTCGCTCGAGCACCATTTAGGCCGTTGTGATGGTCTCAATCTTTAATGAACTACTGCTTCATTCTCTTCTGCTCACTGTAAGAGGAGAGTTTCACAGATGAATTTAAAAATATAGGCTAAACAACCAACAATAATAATCAGCAAACCATTTTACACAACGTACAAGTTTTTGAACGATTTTTCTCTAGATCAGTACCCAATATCCAACAAAATCCATGTCCCAATAAAGATAGTATTAAATTAACCAATTAGTAAAAAATTAACCAACTCATGAAGACACTGATCTAGTTGTCATACAAGTTAGCATGAATAATCAAAACTTGTAATAATCAAGGTATTTCTTGTGAAAATATTGCAACGATAATACAACTCACGTTTACAAGAAAATTAAAACTTTGAAAACTCAATAAATAAGTTTTTATAGAGTATTTTTTGTTTGAGATTTGCAGAGGTGGAAGAATCGAAACTAGTTTCTAATATTGTTTCTCAATAAATCTATGTAATGACAACAGCTGCAAATGGATTATCATCTACCACAAGGAAGAACAGACATATTAATCACCTTCGCTACTATAGAGACAATTGAATAATTAAACAATAATTTACAAAGAGACTATTGTTTTCAAGGAAAAAGTGGAATCATCTGTTTGGTGCCTGTAGAGTAGATTTTGGAAAGTTCGTGAACAAGTTTGAGTTGATTTGATGGACCGGATCATTTTAAATAGGAAAAAAATAATGAAAACCAAAAATAGGTAGGCCTACCTGTGGCGTTATCTGTTGGAATTAAAATTTAAGTTATTAAAAGTACTGAATTAGTTTCTGAAATCCATCATATCCCTCATAGATCTTAGAAGCTGAATGTATAGTACAGTGACTATAAATAGTCATCTACAATCACTGTACAAGGTAGGATTTCATTGGTATGACTGAGCTGCTGTCAGCTGCAGATAGTCAAAATAGCAACTATTTTTAAAACTAGAATTTTATCAAATACAAGTGATCGGCGCTTTGCGCTGCACGGGTTGAGCTCGTTCAGTTTTAAAATAAATTCCTAAACACTAACCTCCTCTAATAGTTTCGTTTCTATCACTGTTTCGAATTCATTTCAAAATTTCCAACAATCAAATTGAACCCTTTGCACAGAATACAAAAGAGAAAGAGAAATACTTTGAATCAAACAGCTGATATACATGTGTATTGTTGAAAACTATGATTGTGTGAAGACGATTAGGTACTGCATAATATAAGAGAGATGTGAAATTGACTAGACTCACCTGTAGGTTGAATAGGCTGTGTGGTCCATGACAGAGGAGAAATGCGAACGCTTGTATATATCAGGATACCCAGCTGCGTAATTGCTTGCCTTGTTTTCCCTCCATGCTCCACCGCAGCGGAATGCAATGAAACATTGAGAAAATTCGAATTGAATCGGAAGCCAATTATTAATAAGCCTATCTTTATACATTTATTATTATAATCTACTCATAATTTTGTGAAATTTGTGAGGGTGATACCAACATAAGATCTAGTAGTACCAGAAATACTACTTCAAAGCAGACGACCGACGGCTTAATATTAAACTATTTATTAAACTAAACTGATTTCAAACTGAGTAAAGTAGGCTACCCTACCTAGTATAATTAACTGTTTCATCAATTTTTCTTTATAAAGGTGGGTTTTCGTTACTGCGACAAAGTGCCGCAGCGGAGCCCGAACCAGCGTTGCCAGATGCAATTGATGAAAATCCTAACAATTTATAGTGTAAAGTATTTTTGGGTCTCAACTATGATTATTATTTGATGAATAATTGATACTTTCTTTGAGAATCTTGTCGAACCTTATTATTACTATAGCCTAAAAGGAGCTTAAAGGGACAGTAACAAGAAAAAATTAATAAATGAGACGGAAAAATAAATAGGAGAGAAGTCAA
The DNA here is from genome assembly GCA_017141395.1 of Laodelphax striatellus. Classification (NCBI taxonomy): domain Eukaryota; kingdom Metazoa; phylum Arthropoda; class Insecta; order Hemiptera; family Delphacidae; genus Laodelphax; species Laodelphax striatellus. Next base: position 54,585 of record JADWYY010000024.1, read on the forward strand.
TTGAGAGAAAAAGATGCTAACAAAATCAAACACGTTTATTGACTCAATTTCAATTAAGAAGTTAGATTAAAAATTAATTAAAAACTTGAATCAACTATCAATTAATAAGTTTATTAAACTGGATTAAATTAATTAATTAAACTTGAATCAATGAAACCATACTGAGGGGGTAAGACAGTTGCAGCAAGCGTACACCATGCCACAGCATGTTTTCAAGTGCAGGGCTAGCATCATCATTCTCAACATGGTAAATTTTTATTTTAAGAGGAGGAAGAGAAGAATAGAGAGGGGAGGATTCACCAAAAGCAAGACTGCAAGCAACTGCAACTAATGAAATTGCATACGATTTCAAATAAAACCACTAGGCTATACTGCAAGCACTAACAGAATCTACAGAATAGTAAACACAAAATACTAACTTTTCATCCAAAGCTAAGCTCTTTTTGTGTAGGTACCTTCTCGATAGGTAACACTCATCAAATACATTAGTCGGTATATTTGAAGAGTCTTATCTATAAAAAAGTACACAAAAATCATGCAACAAACAAAAAGCAACACTGCATTGCAACTAATGTACAACAAAATCTACTAAAACCACAAAACATTAATTTTTCTATGAAAAGCAAAGCTTGTTAATGTGTATTTACTGAATAGATGAGACTCAACAAATAGAGTAGCAGTTCTATATGAAGAGTCTCAATTATTCAAGTGTTACACAAAGCAGTAATACACAATCTAGAAGAAAACTATGAGAAGAAAAACTAATACGTATGCATACTAAAACAGCATAAGCACAATCATACAAGTCTACAAAATGAATAGACAAGACTAGATAATATCTGTCCAATATAATAGGTCTCACCTCAGCTGGTAGGAAAAGATGTGTTTATAGAAAATGCCACTAAAGACAAAAATACTACTACACTCTAATTTTAAGCACATACATACGCTCTGAAATCTATCTATTCAAGGCATTGCCTAAACTAGGCTACATTGTAAAGTCGATTATTCAAGGAAGAAGAAGAAGAAGAGCAAAGAAAGATAGGCCTATGAAAAGCATAAAGGGTAAGACACAAAGAAACAAGTGAAAAGAAAAGAAAAACTGAGAGGAAGAAAAGGCAAATGGAGAGAGAAAAGATGCTAGCAACAAAATCAAACACGTTTATTGACAAAATTTCAATTAATAAGTTCATTAAACTGGATTAATAAAGGAATTAATTGATATTGAATCAATGAAACCATACTGTGGGAGGGGGTAAGACAGTTGCAGCAAGCGTACACCATTCCACAGCATGTTTTCAATTTTGTGGCTAGCATCACACTATTCTCAATACGTTATTCTCAAGGAGGAAGAGAAGAACAGGAAAAGAAGAATAGGGAGGACTTGCTACAAAGTACAGACTATACCAGCAATACCGTACTACTGCAACGCCCACTATATGCATTAAAATTAAATCATTTTTCTATGATTTACAGGACAAAGTATGATTTTCTATGATCTAGGACAAAGATTTACTCAAGCATGGAAGAGTAGTTCTAAACTGTTACACATTCCAATTCAGGCACTATTAAAATCTAGAAAGAATACAAAATTTGTTTGGATTAGCTGAACGTTTTCATGTGTACTAAATGGATGGATAATACTCGACTAATACATAAGCATATTATTAAATGCTTATATTTTGAGAGTTTAATACTTTATACTTGACTATAGGGTCAACAATAAATTCATCAATTATCCACAAATAACTGAAAAATAAATAAACTACCGTAATTATTGATCAATATTATGATAAAATTATTCATAAACTAAATTGCATGGCTCTGTAATCATTGCTACAAGTTTAAATACATGACATAAATAGAATTCTATTGTCAAATAACATAGGTACTAGGTACAGTTTTAGACATCAAATTAAATTAGACAACTTCAGCTTAGCTCAAGTCATAGTTTGGAGAGTACAACAACAAGGCCCAGGTTGGGATCACTCGCAGGAAGAAACGTAATGTCAGGATAAACTTGAGTGAATTTAAGTTTCAAAGGAGAGCAGTCAAAAAGTGCTGCGAGCTCTTTCTTAACATGATACAGGGAAAGATCTAATTATGTTACCCTTCTTTACGGTTCTAATTATCTACTAGAGCTCAACCCCGTTTTCATAATCATTTTGAAAATAATTGCAGTACAGGTCTCATCTGGTGTAAAATTGATGGAGATGTGGGTGGAAAATATTGAAAATATCTGAGGAACAATTTTTAACACACCGTACACGTTATTTCATTTATATACATCAGAAAAGGTGATAGGTTCACACACAATGAAAACTATTTCAAATAAATCATTTTGTAAATAAGTTACTGTCAATAAAATACGGAATTACTCAACTTTTGTTTTGGAATTGCCTCATATAGGATTTATCAACGCAATGATGCCTGCTCGCTTGATATATCCTTTGGTAGAAGATGATTGCTCCTGCTCATGTGATCGACGTCACTGCAAAAAAAAAACACTTTTGTCAAAAAACAAGCTTCATTCATGAGGTAAACTAGACAATATTATCATTTTCTGTCTAGGATAAAATTTAATAAAAATAGGCTTACAATAACCTTTTCATTGTTTGTCAAGGAGTTTATGGCATTTGCACATTTTATAATTTATTACAAAAATATTCTTAATAGAAAGATACTCTTCTCTGAAAATCTCTGAATTTCGTTTTTCTTACATAAATACTAAAGTTATGTGATATTGTTATAAAATTAAGTATTTTTCCAGTGTCAATCACAACAAAAGTTCAAGTTAACATGAGATGAGCAAATTTTAAAATGAAAACACGCACACTGATGAAAAGTATGTAACAACCTGTCAACCTCAATACAAAACCTCAGTATGAAACAAACAGCCTCAATAGTCCATCTGGATACATTGAGATTTGAAGCCAGTTTATGGATTTGAAATAATAAGTTAATATTTTCATGGTACTCAGCAGCATTTATGGATAGAGATTTTTTACCAAAAGACCCTCTTATGTATGGGAGCCTACCATACTACCAACGAGCATCAGACAAAAGGAAGGAACGGCATCTAAACTTGAATTGAAGAGGTTTTTAATATTAGTGAGTCTCTGCTCATTGGTACTTTTTTTGTGATCAAGAAGACAGTAATATTGAAACTGCAATTAGAATATTTTAGGAGTTATTGTTCAAATTTGAACCATCAATAATTGGACTATAAATAAATACTATCAATATTGATAGATAATTGTTTTCAAGCAAAAATTTGTTTTTGTTTCATTTATATTGACACTGTTCATGTTGTATCGTACAATGCTAAATGAATATTTTTGATTTGAGAATAAATATTGTATGAATAGTTTAAAAATTTTGAATGGCCTGGCACCGCTGCTCTATATATTTGCGCCAAATCCACGGCTCGCATGTACCAAAAAACTTCCTCGGACCGGCACTGCCGACGTTGAGCAGAAGCAATGATTTCTACGTTCCTTTTTAAAATATAACCATTTAAATCCTCATTTTTGTTACAAAATAATACGGCTAACGTATCTCTACTCTAATAATAATAAAACTACTGAAACTATAATCCTATAACTTACATATTAGTTTTTGATAAGTAATTGGAAAGCGAAATCTCTGTAGCTGGACTCGAAATCACTGTTTAATTATTACCGAACAGCTGATTTCTGACAAGTTAAATGGATCCTGCTATACGTGTGGAGTTGTCATAACCTCAAAGACACCATTAAACAGATCTTGCGTGAAATTCAAGTTGGCCGAGGGAATGACTTTGATAGTAAAAGGGAAGCAGCAAGACAATTTATAGATACTTTCAAAACAATGTCCCAAGTATTCAGTTGGAACGCTCATAAGGGACCAATTATTCAAGTAGAGTGGTCCGTAACCGAGGGCGATAAGCGCCGGTCTGATAATCCAATCTCAATTTTTGGATGTGAAGTATCGATAATAAGTAGAGAGAATCATAATTTGCAGCAATAATTTATGAAACATTGTTAATTTTCCAAGCTTACCTCGGGAGTAGAATATGCGGTACGGTAGCCCGCTTGAATTTTCACTTCAAACAATCAACACAGATGATTCTTGACAACAAAACGTTGAATGAAACAATAAAACATCACTTTCTAGTTTTTATTTGAGTATTAATTGGTTTATTCACCTGAAATAATTTCAAATTCACGAGCAGGCCGCAACAAAAAGTAGCCTAGTGCGTTCGCGTTGTGCGTTAGTGTTAGTGCTTTTAAAGCAAGGTTACCACTCTAAGCACACTATAAAATTTATCTTCGCTACTGAAAGATTTTCAATATCCATGAATTTATTAGATGTTTCCACGAGGAGCAGAACAGAAATTATTGTTTTATTTTTGTGAGCTGAAAAGAAAATGTTTTATTCACGTTGTCGAAGTTGTCAAACTACGAAATGTGACGTTGTGGGAGTTGAAAGCCTGGAAGGCGCATTAAACGGCTCGCTTCAAAATTCATCTTATTTAATCATGATTGTTTTATTTCTGAAATTATTATAATTTGAGGACAAATATTATATTTTATGGATTTGAAATCCTTAGAAATGCAATTTTTTAACCAATGTGATAATAAATAGCAGTTTTACAATAGTTTTAATAATTTTGGAAAGTAGACCTATGCTATGAGCTCAAAACAGATATCATAATTTCATAAATTCATAACAAATCTATTCCTAGTTTTCCTAATATATCTACTAACTATTTCACAGCTTTTCCAAATGAAGAGTGGAAGCTCCAAACGTTCCAAGTGCCAAAAAATGCATTTCTCAGCAGTCACAAAAAACTGTTATACTTCCTCATTCATAACAATAATGTTCTGATTTTTGTATGCTTCTTGTAAATCCATGTAATGAATTGGTGGTATTATCCAAGCTCTGTCCCAATCTGTAATATTTAAAAGAATAATCAAATATTTAAACCGTTTCAGGTATAAAAGGACCAGGAATTTGCACTAGACCGATTCCGGTACATGGCCGTATTTGTTTATTTTATTTTATTAATTGATAAAATCACAAAGTACTACAGTAGTTTAAAGGGGCTATGATGCTACGCAATTGGCACTTGGAGCAATACAAGAGTACACAGCTGATGGACTTGGAGCACGCACCATCTAGGCCTAGCGGAATTAGCAACTAGAATAATTATTTTAGTGATGGCACTTGGGAATGTACAGGCAGATTGACGTTGTTATTTTGAACAAAATGAGCCGAAAACCGCAGTTTAATTTGAAAATGGCACTTTTTATGAAATTATAAAGACGTTTGGAGCTTCCACTCTTCAAATATCAGTTTATCTATTCAGAACTTATCATTGCTATTTCTTACATTTTTTATTCATATAATAGCCACAAGAATCTTACTAATGGGCCTATTATTTTATTAAAATCTTCTTAATATTATAGATTTCCAATAATTAATCATCTTATACTACTTTTAATATTTTTCAATTATTGCATTGGTTTTGCACTTATTTTGTTCAAGTTTCATACTGACGCTATAATAGAAATCTTCAATTTTCCTGTGCTAGGCTATGCAAGTTAGAAAATTGGTTCTCAGAACAGGATTCTCCTTGAAATTCAAAGTTATTATTGAAATTTTGAACTAGGCGTGACATAATGTAACTTATTAGAATTGTTGAAAATCTCTCCATAATGTGGCAAACCAATAGTCTCATATACAGAGTGTCTCAGAATTCTTTACCTACATTCTAGGCCTCTAGGGCATTGTTCTTGGGTAAGAAACATTTCTAAAAATCATATTTCAATATTGTCCAGAAGTCCTTATAGTTACCATTTTGTTTTTCCCACTCATTATTTTTATTCTAAATAATAGTTGAACATACGGAATTGAAACTTTGCACAAACATTAATGACAACTGAACAGAGCTACAAAACAATAGATGTTATGACAATTTTGCAAATTTGTAATACAAAATAGCGGCCATTTAAATTCTGTTCCTCAAATAACTGATGATTTAACAAGAATAAATTTTTTAAGTTAATGAAAAATAAATCGATTGACACCTTATTTTTAAGATTGGACGGATATTAACTGAGATATTGCAACTTTATTGATAGAGGTGACGGCTTTAGGAATGCGGCTAAAGTCTGCCACAACAATGCTAGAGTCTCCGTCTGCTTTGTATGTTATTTGTATATAAATAATTTTTGTATTTTTGTAAATAATTTGTAATATTTTTTATGAATTTTAAATACAGTAAAAAGGAGTGCAACTTACCTTCAGGTGGTCACCTATCAATAAAGCTGCCATATCTCAGTTAATATTCATCAAATCTTAAAAATTAGGTGTCAATCGATTTGGTAACGCTCGGGGAACAGCCCGGAAGTTTTATAATTTTCATGATTTGTGAAGAATAAAAGGGTGAAACGGTTTTATGCAAAATTATTTAGGCTGCAAGCGGTTTTATTTCTCGCGGTACTCACAGTGGCTTCCAAATTAGTTTACCTATCTAGACCGCTAGAAAGAGCTCAAGTGGCCTCGGTGAAAGGTCTAGTACAGATTTCTACCACTAGGTGGTAGGACTGCCTCCTTTTGATACAGAGTGTCTGTAGATTTCTGCAGCCTTGATTCGGCAGTATTATGAATATTATGATTATGAGCCTCCTTGTCAGAGGTAATTGAGTACCTTTTCTGTGCTTCTTGTCTCTGTTCACTTCACTTGAAGTTTTTGGCTCGAAACAGGACAAAACATGGCTTAATGCTTGATTTTCCAGTGGATTACTACAGAACATTCAATATCCGCGGTTTACAAAAGAAACTCGATGAAAGGACTTCAAAGCAAGTGAAAAGCAAAATTTACATTCCGTTGCAAAAAGTCTCAACATTCCAACTACTGTAATAATAAATAATTTCAAGAAATTTAGCAATAGAAGTTTCCTTGTGACGCGATTCTCAGAAGCAATCAAAGAACTGGAATTCACTGGCACCAACATCCAGACGCTGAATCATCGGTGATTTCGATGTAGGCCCACAAAAACAAAACATCTCAGAAAAATATAAATAATATTTGCTTAGTTTATAATTTCTAATGACACACACATGCAAATTCCCAAGAAAGTCTCGTAGTTACCTCATTCATTCACACTCCCATTATTTTCATCTAATGGCAATGCTTTGTGCACCTACTTGTTTCAGTTTCAAAAGATAATCAAGCTACATTTCCATTATATTCCAGGGGGGGCCACCCCCCCCTAGAGCGCCTGACGTACTAACCCCCCCAAAACCATTACCTCCCCCCCCCCACCAAAAAAAGCCCCTTAACCCCAACTCCGCAAACCAAAAAAGGAAGTAGTGGTGAGTTTACTAAATTTGCATGGTACATCTCAAGTTACTGGAATATTTTGGCTAAATATTTTTCAAATACGATTGGTTTGAAAACAGGCATTTTTACATTTGACTCAATGATAATCCAGCTTCAATCCCTCCCGGCTGTTCTCTGTCTCTCACTTGAGCGCGCTGATGCCAATCAATAAAGCAGGATTCTTTTAAAATGTCAGAAAACAGCTGATTGATGTTCGCTCGTTTACTAATGTTAAATCAGCTGTTCTCTGACAAGTTAAAAGAATCCTGCTATAGATACATTATTCCACCCAATTTTGATTCTAGATTTAAGAAAATAGTTTTCAATTATTTTTCGTTTCACATAAATTAAATTTATAATAGAATTGTAATAAATTATCCTTTGTTAATTGTAAAACGGTAATCAGCTGATGACTGTCAGTCATCTGATTTTTAAGGTTGGCCATTATTAAATGCCATTTCATGCTCACTGCGATTCTGCGATTACTGCCTTCCTTTACTGCTTGCGTTCCCGTTTCTTTAAAAAAGTTCTGCGTTTATTTAAAAACATCTATTTATTCTTTATTGAATTAACTTCAAGTTTTCTATATAAGAAGTTATAAGTATTCAGTATTCAGTACTGCATATTATTCATAATAATGGAACGCGGCGAGTTTTTAAGGTAAGCATCATTCATTAGAAACATTACCATGTTCTCAATTAGGCTTCTAATCTATTAATTAATTATTTTCAATAGCAATAAAGGTCTATCAAGGGGGAATTGTGACTAACAATGCCTATTCTTATTATGAGCTATCAAAAATTAACCTAAAATTCACTCTGTGCGTCAGAAGCTGGCGCAAGCATTTGCTTATGGTGAGAGGTTATTAATTCAATAATATCAGCTTCAGCTATGATCGAATTAGATCATCTTTAATAGGCTACAATTATGAAATTATCCCTTCAGTATATTGCGTTTCCATCATCACATACATCAGCCATTATGAAAAATTATCTGTTTCATGGTTATTCTGCTTTGCATAAGTAGGCCTATATATACTTCATTACTATATAATACCCAATATTCAAGTTTTCTTATTAGCTACACAACTAGAAATCAACTTACGTGCTTCATGTATCAAATTACTCCTTCCAGGTGAATTCACTATTTACTTAACTTACCAGAAATTGAAAACAACAAGCAAAATATTCCTCACTCACCTTTGAAAAGTTGATAACATTATATTTTCCGTTAATTCACTTTGAACTATGTTGAAATGAACTTGAATATTGATGCCGAGTTTCACCAAGAATGGTCATATATTCAACTATGTTCAATAACTTGTTAATAATGTTTAATAATCAACAGGTGAAAATTACTGCAAGAATTTGACCGTTAATTTTCAGTTGCCACAAATAATTTATCTGTCTGCATTGGTGCATTTCTATAATTTATAATAGCATCTTATCCGACTGTTTATGTACCCTATGAGAATACCAATCACTTGAAATTCATTATAAAAGATCAGCTGGAGTTTCCGTTCCTTTGCAACAACTTTTTTGTCATGGCCTTTTTGAAGATCGTCAAATTCTATTTGACCAACAGACCAAGGTTGTTGAAACCCAGCATCAGTCACTTTCAGAATATATTCTCCGCGCACTCACTTGTTTTACCAACACGTTCAAATTCGAGATCATAATATGCAGACATGCTCTCGCGCCGATGTCCTATTTGAAACTGATTTTCTATTCTATTTAAACTTGCATTGTTTTCACTTTCCTACTCCAGTTGAGTAATTGCTGTAGGACTTGACATTCTATAGTAACAACTTCTACTATTACCAAATATTGCCGCTAGGTAGCGCTAGTCAAGTCTGTACTGTCCATAGTACTGTCCAGCGACCACATAATGACATAATACAAATTAATTTTGTATAATGTGGTCGCTGGTACTGTCATTCATTGTTAGGATTTGAAACTGAGTCATTGTGGACTAAACCATGTTATTTTTTGTTCTTCTGATTGACTGTTTTCTCCTTAGCCAACGGTTTTTCAATCTTACTGTAAAGCGCAAATAAATTGATTGATATCTTAATAATTTATTTATTTATTGTTACATGTCGTAATTGGAAGCAACAGTAAATAATTTATCAATTTTGCTTCCATAACACAAAAAAATTACACTATATAACATAAGATCATTTTAAAGACAAAAGTATATGAAATAAAATTGAAATGAAAAGATATTATTAATACAAATTATAATGTTATTACAGACAAATGAAACATTACAACTGTTATTACAGATCGGGAAATTTAATAAAAAAATTAAAAATATTAATTCCTTAGAAACAAAAGTAGCAAGATGAAGTAGAAAAAATCCAAGTGAATAAGTATTAATGTACAACATAGGTACCTTGAAAAGTATTATGCATGATCTCAATGTAAATCCTTTCAATTATAATAATCTCCAATATTTGATTTAAAAATATTATTAAAAATCCAATAGTTGACAATAGAAACTATTATTTACACATTTAGATAATCTGAAAAAAATTCAATGTCTATGGATATGGAGAATGGAGGTGCAGTGGTTTCAATATCAAAGTAAATAAGTGATTGGGCAATCTAACATACTCCTACCTTAGAAAAGTAAGATGGAAGATCTCCTGCATATCCTTTCAGTTGGTTTTAAATAGTTCTTATCAGAATATCCAATATTTGACTCATAAATATTATTATTAAAAAATTCGGTAGTTTACATAGAGATTATTATTCAAAGTAATTAAATATCAAAGTATTAAGTAAGTGATTTATTATTAAAAATCTAGTAGTTTACATAGAAATTATTATTCAAAGTAATTACAGTAATATCAAAGTAATAAGTAAGTGATTGTACAACTTACCTTACAAAAATATAATAAACGATATTCCATTATATTTTTCATAAATTACGTGATTTCAATATTGATTTGTCATTATATTTATGATGAATCTGGGAAATAATTCAAAAGTGTAAAATAATGCCTCTGGAATAAAGTTTTGATGATTCAGTGAATTTAACTTAATATCAAAGATAATAATCAATTAATTATACAACAAATCCAAGATAAGATGACGTTATTCAATTTTTTTGTAAAGCATTTATAAGTTTTATGTCTCAACCAATTTTCATACCCATCTATTCACAAATCATATAGATGAACTGTGAAAACGTCTCTAGAAGTCGTCGCTCTACAAACTTAACATTGAACTTTTTAGTCAACTCTTCTTAAGGCATGACTAGCGCTACCTACCGGTGATATTTGCTACTCTGGTCTTCAGGAGTCCAAGTTCTGGTCTTTGCTGTAGGCTACCAAAGTGAGGATAATAATCATTGAGGCATTTCTTAAGGAGGAATTTCAAGAGTTCTTTTCAGACTAAAATTAGTGCAGGCCTATTACTTAGAGTCACTGATCTTAACCAAATCAACATAACATATATAGATAATATTAACTGAATTGGAATAATTCCATTCAAAATTTCTGAATATTCCTGAAATACTGAACGACTTTATCTGTTACTATTACCTTCAATTATTTTTGATAATGATCTGTGATTTGAATTGAGTGATTACTTATCTGTTTTTTATATGTTTCAGGTTGAGAAGATCCCCGCGATTGGCGTGAGTTTAAATCAAATATTTTTAATTTCATCTCATGAAATTCTACCTCTCAATTATTATTATATTAAGAATGAATTTGAGTTTTATAAAATCAACCTATCCACGACCAAATTTTAGAATATTTTGTCTATGATTCACATTTATGCTCAAATAAAATTTTAAAGAGTTATGATCACACTAATCTCTGAAGGCTCGATTGAGATTGAATCAACCAAGTTTAACAAGCTTCTTCCATTACATTGTCAACTTATTTTGATTTTTATTATCTGATAAAATTTAACTGTACTTGAAATTCATTTTAATAGTATTTAATGGTAGATTCATTGTGTTTTCATTAGTAAATAGCTTGTGTATTCCCCTACAATAATAGACTAGTAATGAGATGTTTTAAAAATACTGCCTCATCCTGCAGAGTTGGATGAATCAGTTGTGTTTTTAACCGTCCACCTTGAAATGAAGGAATATATTAATTGTAGGCCTAACAATAAATGAATAGTCTCAAGTTCATAATTTATTTTGATTGAATTCGTTATTTTTAACAATTCGTTGTTCTTTGCAGCCAAAAAAGACAAGAAGAGCAGAGACGTGAATTTGTCAGGCGAGTTGAAGAAGCAAGGCGGGCGAGACTGGATGAGATGAGGCGGCTCGGCCTCATTGATGAGGAGGAGGAGGAGGAGGAAGTTGAGGAGAGAGAGCCGCCTCATCAAAGAGCCCTCCCAGTTATTGACCCTGAATGTAAGTAGAGTGGCTTTTCAATTCAATTTCAATTTCTTTATTTGCCACAATCTCACATGCAATAAATTAAAAGTTAATCAGTTACATCACCAGTCCGTCCAGTTCAGCACGTTCTGTGCATGCGTCAGTTATTACGATGGACATATTACAGTAGGGCAACGATCGCATTGACGCATGCGTTGAACGAGCTGAATTGAGAGGGCCGGTGACTATACTCTGATTAAAAATGCTTTAGGATTGAGACCCGCTTGGCCTTAGTAGTGGACCGCTCTAGGCTAATGACTAATTGTTTGTTGATTTTCTTAAAGGTCATCTTCTGAGCAGACTAACTTGACTTTTACGTATTCTAAATAGTTCACAATTTTCTCTCAGTGATTATGATCACCTTTAATACAAAGACTGTATTATCACAGTGTGGTCATTGTATGTTTCGCTTTTGGTTGGCTAGCTCGATCAAATCCACCATAATTTTGCCAACTTGCATAGGATTTGCATTTGCAAAAGATGTTTCGAAACTTTGTTATGGACCCTTTCAAACCAATGGCCACACTGTGATTATCCAGGCACGGTAACTTGTAGTACCTAATTGAATTGAATGTATTTATTTCTCGCTCAGAGTGATAAAGATGAGTGGAAATGAGCTCAAATTGGATTGTCGTTTTTCTTACAG